>JALDNG010003157.1:0-29857 GCA_024349245.1 Neodontobutis hainanensis | reverse complement strand
GTCATCTACCAGTTGTTGGTCATTTACTAAGTGACTGACTGGGACCTTGACTGACTCGGTAACCCTTAGCTAGTGTTGCCTTTTACCACTAGCTGTTAATCCCTGAGGGAAACTGGTCCATAGATCAACTTACATTTTGTCCTCAAATTTATTATTGTTTATTTATTCTGTATTAGTGCTTAGGAAGCACTAATACACACTATAGCCTTTGATCTTTGTAAAATGTTGTAATTGTATGTGTGCTCAACTTGAGAAGAAGAAGGCAGGAGAAAAACCTACGTAGATGTGGTCCTTGTTGTACCGCACTTTGACGTTGTGGAGAAGAGTGGCTTCGTTCAAGTACATAAGTGAACCTGTGCGGAAAAAACACAGCCACAGTTAGATTTTGGTCAAACTTTTATAACTTTACGCAAACAAAAACAGAATCAAGAGTTATAAAAATGGTGTCTGTGATTTAAACTGATGTTTTATGATTGACTTTTTTTTAATATAAAACACATGGCTCATCCAAGTAATATTCTGCTCACATTTTGTGGCAATCTCTACAGTGACACATTTATTTACTTATTTGATTCCATGCTTTAGCGGAGTAAGCACGGTGGCAGGGGGGGCCCTAGGGCCCACAGTTACTAGAGGCCCACTAAGGCCCACTAAAGTCCTAAGGCCTACACAAGAGAAGGGGCCATCATGAGTGACCATTGTTAAGTTTTTCTACAGTCACTCATGTTTCTCCGTTGCGTCTCGGTGCTCCCTCCGCTCCTTTCTTTTTCCTCTTTCTACAAAATACCGGCTTTGACAGCAGCTGATTGGCTTTTCTAACCAAGTCCAGGCTACTCACTTTGTGATTGTTTACTTTGTTCAGCGCATTTGATTCTGGGGAAGTGAAGATCTGTATCAACACAGCGATGCCATTTCTTCAAAATAAAAACTATGCGTTAAACCAGGCTATGGACACAAAGATCAGTAAAATCTGAGTATGGACAGACTACAGCAAGAATGAAAGATTGCAAAGCAGGCTTTGAAACCGTTTGCAGTGAAAATGTGTAAGTCTCATTACAAATTAGTGTCAACAGCAACATGGGTAATAACACCCTCACAGTTTTTCCACATGGTTTATTAGACTGCACGTGTTCTGTCGGTCAGAAACAACAATGCAGCAGTCGCTAGGAGAAGAGTGAAAGGAAGTTCATTCACCTGGAAAGATCGCAAAATTGGTTTCTTCAAGGTATGATAGGCCTTTTCTTACTTATCAATGCTTTTTATTGCGTTTGAGTTTAAACATAAAAGTAGATGTGCTGTGTGAGTGGACGTACACAGGAGGTCATCCTGAAAATAACCCAGTTACTAGTTCATTCGTTTCAAGGTGGTGGGTGGATCGAACCTCCAACCTTCTGGTTAGTGGCTGACCTGCTCTCTAGAGAGTAGATTTCAAAACATAATCAAATAAAGCTGAGGTACTAACTTCCTAATAGCAATCAAAATGTTATAAAAAATACTGATAAAGACTCATCTTTCAGCAACCATTTTGTAAAGACAGGAAAATGAAAATAAGGCCACACACCTAAACCTTTAGAGTAATTTTAAAAAAGTAAGAGTGAGATATGAGACAAAAATTAATTTGAGTATATGACATGCCAAATGGCTTCATACGGTTTATACGACAAAGCCAATAAAGCCCAAAGCTGAGTTTGAACTTACAGTTGTCTTCAACATGTTTGTTGATGTCTTCCTCTGCTGGAAAGACCTGGCTCATCGGAGCGAGAAAGGTCTGAAACACAAACAAAAGCATTTCTCATTTATTGGCTCACATCATGACACTTGTAATTATAACATGCACAAATCCATATTATATTTAAAAGGACAGGGCGGGTATATGTATGTTGTGATAAACTAAATAAGTTTCAAAATGCTGGGAGAACATTATAATGATGTTTTGTGGTGTGTGTCGCCAGGTTGGCTGAATATTCACAGTCTGCTGTTTTCGAGTCTGAGTTAATGGAAATAAACTCAATGAAACAAGTGGGCTGTGAGAGAAACAAGGGGCAGACATGGCAGGGTCATAAATTATTTGGTGAGAGAGCAACGGGATCTGAACACCTGCCCAGGTAAATGTGCGTGGCTGACGACTGAGAAATGGGCGCTAGACTTGTAGGAACCGTTTGAGTTGGTGTATTATTCAAAATGACCAAAGTGGCCTTAACCAGAGAATGTATGTACTCAGGCAGTGGCAATGCCTGTCTACATATTTCCTGTGTGACAGTATAATAAAGTGTCTTTCCTCAGCTTGGTTTATTACCGCACAATGGCTGTAAACAGAGTGAGCATTGTGTGCTCTGCCAGACTTATCTCCACACACTTCCGGTTGGCACCGTGCGAGCTCTGGAGAGAAAGATGGCTGAAGATACAACGAGTGCAAACCTTACACAATAAAAAGCATGTGAGCAATAAAAGAGAAAGGAGCTGCTAATGAGCTCCGACTGTGAAAGACAAACTCAATGGGCCTTTCATTGGCTCAACAAATACACTGCAGTATGAAATCATAAAGGTCAGGAAATGTTTTTAACCTGTCAGCTATTTTAAGCTAAATTTGTTTTGTTTTTATATATATATAAAATATATATATTTATTTAGGGCTGCACAATATTCAAAAATGTGGTATATCCTGTGAATCTGATATTTGAATGCTCCCTGACAAAGTAGAAAGTTTAACTGACTGAACATATTAAGAAATACAAGTCCCTGGGCTAACCATAAGGTTACAATGATACAGACAAGGCGATTACTGCCATAATGATAAATCAGTGATATATGCAGTCATTTACTGAGTTGTAATTCTGTAAACTGTAAAGCTATTCTGGTCATAATTGTGTTCTCTTTGTTGCCTTTTAATCATTCTATATTAGCACAGTGTCATTACTTTATACGGTTTCATTTTTTCTTTTTCTTTTTCTTTTTATGTATTTTTGTTTTGTTTGCCGACCCAAACTTTGGTGACCCGTCCACGTTCAATACCCAATAGCCCCAACAGAGCATGCCACTTATTTTCTGCCCAGTACTCAGGTCTGAATGGAGAACTTGATTTTTCAGTTTCACCCTTGGGTTGTAATATTATGTAATCATTGTCATGTCATCAAGTCTCTCACTTTTTTTTCTTCACCAAACACAAACCCTCCATGATTCTGGACTTGGACCAAGAGGGCTTTTATGTCTGTGGTCTTTGGTCCTGACTTAAAATTTTGGTTAGAACCGCGCAAAAGATGTGGTCTCAATCTGGGCAATACTGAACCAAAGTCCAGTTTGTCTTTTCTGTAAAAGCACGTTTGGACAATAGTTCGGCCTTTCAGACCAAATACGGAGGAGAGAAAAGGGGAAAATGGATATCTGACACAGGTTATGTTCTGTTTTGTATATCTCAATTTTTTTTAGCTAGAGATTTAAAACATTAAATCTTAATTGTTACATTTTAAGTTTCTTATGTTTGTATTAAGTCTATATTAATAATAACATGTTTTATTATACCCTACTCCAGTCTAATAGTTGTATTAAACTGAAAATGAGTCGCTGAAGAGACAAAACATTCTAACCAGAATGTCATTAGGGTCTCCATACAGTCTGATACAGAAGCTCTGGTAAGAATACTGACATGATGTAGAGCCCAGATGTGAGCAGGATCATAGTGAGAGGAGTGCTGTAAACATTAGAGGCTGGGAGCTGGGACGCTGTTGGGACACTGCTGTGACGCTGTTGGGACACTGCTGGCTCAGGTGGAACAGGTGGCCTTTACCTCCTAATGAGCAGCTCTCCCTCTGGGCAACACTATCACTCCACCTGCTGCTGCTGCCGTCTTTACTTATTCATGCTGCTGTACACGGGGTTTCTCATGTTTCACACTTTTTTAAACATTGTTCTCCTGACGCCTCCCTGCATCAAACAGCGGCTTAGGCGGGCGGGCAAGGTAGAATATAAGAAATCTTTGTTGAATATGAACATATTCATAAGACAAACAAGTACTGACTTTTCCCAGGAGAACGTTCAACTTTTTCCCACTGGCAGAACAACTCTGTAATAATGCTTAAACAGCGTGAAATTCCTCAGGTTATCTTAAATAAAGAAGATGCACCTGATATAAGAAGGCTGTCATTCATTTATCCTTTGTTGTTTATTAATGTAATCTTTGTGTGTTCCCTTCTGTACAATTACTGTAAAATAAGAAAAGATGAGATATTGCATTGTAATTAATGCAACCCATTCTTCTTTATCTGAAGTAAAAAAATAAAATGCCCATTGACTTTCTTCCCTCTTCAAGTTATTACTTTTGAAATTAAGGTCAAGATTCTGAGACTGACGTAAGAACTGTTAGTACGTGTAAGTAATTAACTTCAGTAGGAGAGTCATGATGAAAGAATACAAATACTGCATTCGCCTGCTACATTCAGGTGTCGCCACAATGAATCTTCTAGTGGTTTGCACATTTAGTCTGGTGTAGGTTCTTATGGTGAATTCCCTTTCTGATGCAACTCTCTAGTTATCTGGGACTGGCACAACCCCAGATAAAGGAGCACTGGTTTGTGACTTCTTGGAGTTTTGGTTTACTTTTTAGAATTGAACCCCTGGCCATTTCTCTCTTTTTTGTTGCAATTTATAGAACCAGGTCATAATAAAATGGGGTCTTGTCCGGGATTTTTTAAATGCAGAAAGTCTTCCACAGAAGACTTCCACAAAATTCCACAGCCAAATACATCCTCAACAGAGAGTTCCTTCGCTGTGCAACCCACACTTGTTCCATCCTTGAGAGGTTGTCCCTGAGGTTTCTTTTTTCCTTTTATCCCATGGCATTTTTTTCCTTACCTTGATTGAGGATTTAAGGACATTCTTGTACAGTCTGTAATGTGCATATATTTCTGCTTCTTGTGTGTTCTAAAACCCAATAGTCCTGGTGACTGCACTAAGACAGCTTCATACCATCTTGCATCAAACTTCTTCTAGACTAAACTGAATGTGAATTTAGGCTGCATGACATCTGACCCACCTTGCCCCTCTGATTCAGCGGCTCTATGGTGAGCGCATCGGCTCCTATGTCGACGATCATGCCCAGCTGAAACCCATCGGTGGGATGGGGCGCCCACACTGGCTTCCCGTCCTCCATGGTTCACCTGTGGTCGCCACAGCGGCTCGCCTGGGAATGAGACAACAGACAAAGAGAAAATGTGAGCATGCAAAACGATTGTGATGTACAACTTTATGCAAAGGACAGAGCACAGTGTGCACTGAACTTCTCTTCAGCTATGGAAATCAGACCACATCAAAGAGCAAGAGAGTTAATTTATTGTATAAGTTCTGTTTTTTTCCCTTTTAAAGAGAATGCTGCAAAAAATATGACATAGAATATTTTTTCCCAATTGTCTTTTATTTGTGTTCCATAAGAATTCTAGGGTTTTATTTGTCAAAATTCCTTTTCCCCAAATAACTTGCCATTTTGGATTAAAAGGTGCATTTGCAAGTTGTATGCATTTTTTATTTGAAAGAAACATGTACAACATGTCATTGTTGGTAATTAGACTTAAAAACTCAATATCTCAAAGCAGCTCAGAACATAGACCAAACCTTCTGATTGTAAGTGTGAACTCACCCCAAGCTGTCTGCATTCAATAACTTGAAAGAGCTCAAATAAAGGGGATTCAGCAAACGTGTCCCTCAAACAGAATTACCTATACTATATATTATATAGATTAGCAGTGTTTATTTGTGTGTAGTTACGTTGGGCAGGTATTTGTCTCATGATGCAGAGACCAAAGGGCAACAGGGATGCTACCTCTGTAGATATCTTATATTTATTTGCATATATGGTCACTTACACACTTCCTTTTAGCGCTAGTAAAACATTAGCAGCAAAGGCCTGCTGTGTTTGAATAATTACAAAATTTCTACTTAATGTCCTTTTGGCATACTAGACTTAGTTATACTGGATATCAATGCATTCATGTCCAGTTAATTGCAGAGCAAACACTTTGAGGTATACACTGACAGACTTTTCTTCACATTTATTCACTATGGACAATAGACACTTTGGATGGTGGGAAGAAGCTGAGCGAGACCCTGCAGTAACAAATTCCCATACTATATTTTGACAAAATAAATCACATTGTCACTTATAATACCAAGACTATTAGTAACTGACTGCTTATCTCTGTTATAAAATACCAAAGTTTGCCTTGATCCAGCAGAGCCAGTAAAATGATCTCATATGGTGTCATCTCAGCCTTGTGATCCTAGACTTCATCCAACATAACATAAACATTTTTCACCAAAGCTTTGTGGCATGTAAAGATAAGACTACTTTCCCAGACTCTTCTTTTACATAATAAAAAGAAATCAAGGTTTTGGTTAAGCTTGTGGACTGCTTTTAAAAGATAATTGATAATAGCCCCTTTTATTCTCTGGAGTAGTGAGAGTGAGAACCCCTTCCAGTGAAAACTGCAATCAATTCTACGGGACCAATCATAACTATTGAACCAGAATGGGCGAGTTTTATTTGACGCTTTGATTAGTTGTTAAGGAGAAATTAGTCCTACGTAACCTAAAGGCTACATGCGAAAAGTCAGTAACATAGTGAACCATGACAATCTGTCGATGTGTGCTTGGGTTTATCCATCAAAGAACGCAAAACTTTATGATGTTAACTTTGGCTGATGGAAAAGAACTACCTGTGTGCTGTTAGTAAGTGGGTAGAAGATATAATTGGCTCAATATTCAGAGGCCTAATTTAATCAAGAAGAAAGCAAAATTAACATGCATGGCTCAGTAGCTAATTATCAAGTTTTATGGAGCTAGCTATGTTTCAGTTATGATGTATCTTTTGGTTTTGCACTGTTGCATCTGTTTCATGCCCACTCCAAGGGTCTACTTTATAATGTATTTTTGTTACTGTTCTATCAACTTACCACTGCCTCACTGTATGGCTGGCATTAGACTTTTGTGATGTGTAAGCTTGTTTAAAAGATCACATGTGTCTCAGCAAAAACCTCCAGACATAATGATATACATCTTTGGGAATGTGTCCAGTTTCTGATGAAGAACTTTGACTCTGCAGCTTTAAATCCTCTTAGTATCTGACCCTAATCCAGACGGAGAGGTGCGGTGTCTGAAGTGAGATCTGAGTCCACTAAAATCAGCGATCAGATGAGACAACACAGATCACAAGGAAGCATCCTGTTGCACACACTGATAGGCTGGTACTGTATGCAGTGAAGAGGAAGTATGACAGGACTTGAATAGGAGTCCAAGTGGAACACACAAACACGCCTCTTATTTCCTGCCTCTTGTTTCCTGTTCCCTGCCAGGCAAAAGGACATGCAGCTTACATGCAACAGGATGGATAATATAAAACACAGTTTACAACGTTTTCATTCAAGTCAATAGTGGAGTTTGCATGTCTGTCTAAAACAGAATGAAAAAGCAAGTGGCATGTGATAAGTGGCAACTATGCACATATTTACAATTTAAAATAGCATCTAAAATACAAAGATATGTAGCTATGCTCACTTTAATGTTTCTCTAAAATGAAATAGCTACCCTTTTTGTAGTGCCCAGTGGGAAGCTACTCTATGCTAGAGACCGGTCATTCTACTATCTCATGTGAACATACATCTTGCCAAGTATCTACACTTCCTACATATTTTTTTAGACTACAAGATAAAATCTCACATAGGAACTCTCACCATTGCAGTTACAAAGGGTTGTATGTGCAAAGCCTGAAAAGTTACGCAGTGTTGCTTTAAAGAGTTTTGTAGTTTAGTTTTTTTAGACTAATAGAAAAACAGCCATTGGTTGATTTTGGTAAACACCATCTGTGCAGTGCGACCGCGCTGGTGCTAAGCCCCTTATAAATAAGCTATAATGAATGACTGTGGCAGCCAACACTGTGTCATAGCAGATGGCTTAGCATTAGGTCTATCAAACAAGTTACCGCAACGTGAATGGCTAGCAACATTATCCTGCCAATACAATGCAGACTAAGTTAATAAAGCAAACGACAAAGTTCGTAGCCTACACTAAAAGTAAAAATACAGAGGTACTTACAAGTGCTATTTTTCAGAGTTGAATTTAGTTTCAATTTTGAACAGTGTTCAAAGTCCTCATGCGTGGACAGGGCGGCAGCGGTAGTCCACTGTCTCAGGAGGACACTGAAGTGCAGAGAAGTGCCGTTCACGAGTGGTGTACGCGCGACAGCCTGAGCTCGGGCTCACCGGTGAGCGCGGTGACGTCGGTGACGCAACGCCACTAAAAGGTGCGTTGACGTTCTGTCAGTGAGATCTTATTTCAGGTAGTTTACATCGCTGCTGCGGCTGGTCCAAAACCAGCTGCTGTATTGTTAAAGTGCATACTTTTTTTAACAGCGAGCTTCGGTTGACAGTGATCCCCGATTAGCTGAACGTAGCCTACCATTGTTAAAGTGATGCACTGTTAAAAACAAGTTTGTAATAATTATATTCATAAATCTTTTTTTAATGGCTACAGGAAATACAATGTAGCTGAGCAGTTTAGTTTATTCTTTATTTTACAGGGACCATGTGCAAACACAGTAATCTAACAAAAGGAAAGATGCTTTACACAACATTTAGCTACAGCTAATTTCCATTTTAAACAATATGATTAAACAATAAGATGCAATTAAATGCATGCATCAAACATCAATATTTACAACCTCTTATCTATTTAGACACTCCCCCATCTTAAAAATTAATTGTACATTTGAGTACACAATTAGATTTTCAAAATTGAACATGTTTAACCGACTAATATTTTGACAAAGATGATATCTTTATGGTTTTTTATGTAATACTTTTACAGCTTGGTTTTTGAGTGATTTTAATGGTTATAATGTTGCCTCACTTTTTTGAGGACCAACGGGAATTACAATAGTTATAATGAGAGACAATCATTGCATCCAGATATATTTTTGCTGCATCATAAGTGAGCATCATAAAGATTTACATTTAGGTCAAATTAATAGCAAGTTACCAAACTAGTGAGTAACTATAATATTTGTTTTATTCATATTAACTAAACAATTATGTCCTTTTTTGCAACATTAAATTTGAAATAGCTGTTATTTTTAAAATGTTGCAATACCCTTTTACTTTTACTGTTTTCAAATCAACTTTACAAATACGGAGAAACCCCCAAACCCTAACTACAGTTAACAGTTTAATTTCTGTCATGAACCTTTTGTATAAAGTGTTTGTTCTGGTTTAGTTATAAATAAAAGCTAGAGTCAAACAGAAACCATATTGAAAGCATGCCCGTCTACATTAGCAGCAAATAAAAGACATCAAATGTTACCTTAAGACCCATCAATAATTCAGACAGAAGTAACCTAAAACCTTTATGGCTGTTTTTGAAGGAGACACCTAATCCATGACAGAGACCAGCCACTCGGTTTGGTTCTAATGAGGACACCTGATAGTCCTGTTTCAGAACCTATCTGATTACACACACTATGACAACATGTGAAAATGAATTTGTTTGTATTTGCATGACACCATACATAATGCTGCCTAGATGTTGTCTATTGAAAATGTTTGATTTCCATTTTGGAATAAAAAAGACACCCACATCCCATGTTTTTCTTTATTTTCTATAAGTCTAATGACTGTGGTTCAGTATAGGGAGTTTTTATGTTTAATTTTGCTTGTGCAATTATGTGACACTGCCACATAAATTTGACCTGGCAATGCAAACGCATCGTACGTGGACAATGGTTCCACCCAGTGGCCGGTGAGAAGAAAAGCATGTGGATAAATATACATATTTAAATACGTTTTAATATATATTTGTAAATATATTTATATATTTTTTGTACATTTATCAGTAGATGATTTGAAGCCAGTGACAATGAAGAGCCACACATTAACGGCCAACACCTTCTCCCAGCTTGACCTGTGATTTGGAGCTTTCTGCAGCTGGTCTTTCTAAAACAAGGTCAGTCTCATGTCCTGAAACTGATATAGGGCGAATGAGTGACCATATATGAACCATCCATGGTGTTGTAACCATCATTATTGACAAATCCTCTAGAATTATCCTGGAACAACCTTTTGATTAGCAACTGATCAACATTTGAGCTCTATTATTTGTGCAGTTTTTCTTAGTAAACCTTACACAACACGTCCACAAACAGCACATGCTAATTTCAAAGCTGCACATGCTATTTAGTGCCTGCTATTGGAGTTCTTAATAAATCAGTCCCTAACTGCATAAATAACATCCACAGCTACTTTTGCTCAACTAGCTCACCTGTGTGAAAGCCAATGAACATGCAGAATGGCAGTTTACTTAGTGTTGGTCCAAAGAGTTGAGGGGTCAAACATGTTATCTCACACTTTGCATGCTTCCCCAAGAAAGTCACACATCATCGTTGGTTCACCTGAAGTAAGACTGGTAGCAAACCAATATAAACCACTGTAATATCACAAGACTTAACAGTACAAAACAAAGTTAGTATCCAACAAGGTGTGTAAAGTTACATAAATATGTATCTAAAGTGTTATTTCTAAATCTCCACGCTGCTGCATTCCTACATGTTGAAAAAGTGATTGAAGATGGTGTTTTCCTGGCCCCCTCCGCTGAATAGTTTCCCAGCCAATTATCAGTGGCCCGGGCCTTTATCTGTGAACTGTTTACAAGTGTCCTATCACGTCTTGTGTGGTGCCTGTAAAGAAACATGCTCTGCTTCAGTAGGACCATCAGCATTCAAACCGCCTACCAGACGTTGGACACTCAGGATTCTTTTCATTTCATCTAAGAAAAGTATTTTACAAGTAAGACTTTACTTTTTCTTTTATATGCTGACCATATTTAGATGGCTTTGGAACTGTAAAATTAAATGGAGATAGTTTGTATTAGGAGTTTTTGAATTTGAATGTGCTATGATTTGAAAGAAGACTTATGCAATATATTGGTGTTTTGAAGTTACAGAATCAAACCTACTAACTTTTAGATTGATCATAAACCTACTAACTTTTAGATTGATCATAAACCCTTATTTACAAAATCGTTTTTTTTATTTGAGCTATTGTATAACCTCACAGCTAAAACGATCAAATCACTGAGTATAATTCACAAAAGAGCCATTCAAATTCAGGAGAAAAAAAAACACTTGAGCAGATCATTATCATAATCATTAAGCAGAAGCTTAAAATCAGTATTGACATTTAAAATGAATATATACTTTTTATTGGTGTTTTCTGTGTTTTTTTTGTGTTGTTCTCCACTTGTTTTGTGATGTCTGTGCAGCATTTTTAAAGCCCCCCTAGGAATGATAGTAGGAGTAGGAGTAAAAAGCTTCGGCTATAAAATAATAATAATAAAAAAAAAAAAAATAATAATAATAATAATAATAATAATGATATTTTCAATGTATAAAAATACCACACATTTAAAGCAAGTTTAAACATAAAGGTCTTAAGTAATGCTTGGGGAGGAAGTGAGTTCCAGAGTTTTTGGGCCTGGACACAGAAGACTCTGTCTCCCTATCAAAATTAAAATTAAATGTATTTTTTCATTGGAGGCAAATGTGAGTCTAACCTAACCTAGACAGCCATCACTACATCTTCATTTTTAGTCTGCTAAAGATGCACTAAAGTAACATTTTGGATCAAATTAAGATATACACACTGTATAAAATAAAACATTTTGGTTAGCTTATTTTAATGCCACAAAGATTATGACAATAATGTTGATCAGTTTACAGTAGAAGTATTGATCAAAACACAAAGATCTATTTCTTATCATAGGATTAAGTTAGTACTATATACTGTTCAGAAATGACATAAAACTTCAGAGATTCAAATGAAAATATGTCCATTGTTTTGGTCCTAAACACCTTTTTGGTTGTAAGCCCTCAACATGTCTTTGTATTACAATTAGGAATATTAGGAATAGCCTATTTATTGAAAACTCAATGAGACTGATCTTGAGTGCCACAGCTTATCTCCAAAAACACAATGCCAGTTAATTTGCTTTTGCTCACAGCCCTTGAAACAGAATGACATTGGAGAAGCTTTTACTACCAACCATACTCCTGTCCATGCTGAGTTTGATGCGACGCCTTGCGGGCAGCAGTTGCCCGAAGAGTCCTGCACCGTTCAGATTCTTGTCCCTGGACTCAAAGGCAGGATTTTGTTTCTTTTCTAATACACCTGGTATATAAACTCAGAAAAAAGCCTTTAATATGCACGGTTTTTACTTTGTCTTCACACTAAAGGAGAACCAGGGGAGAAAGGACAGAAAGGGGCACCGGGAAGACCGGGAAGAGTAGGCCCTCCAGGAGAGATTGGTAAACACAAATGTCAATATATTTATTTTGTGAAAAAGTGCCTATTTCATCTTTTGTTTACTTTTCACTCACTGCCATTTGAGAAAAAGAACACAGCAAAAAAAAAAAAAAAAAAAAAAACTGGAGCTGATAAAGCTTTGTTACATCACTGGCAGGCCATCAGGAGAAGTGTTTACATTTGGATGAAGGATTGAAGAGCAGTGATATGTGTAACCCACTGAAGTGTTTACTATAGGCCTTAATGAGGAGCTTAGAGCTTTCTCATTCCTTCACATAGCCGCATGTTGTTTGAGACCATTTCTGACCAGAACCAATGCCAATAAACATAGATTTTTTTTATTTAATATATTTTGAGATAAAAAAAAATATTTTCCTTTTTTTTTGGGTGACACCAAGCAAAAATATCCTTCTCCTTTTTCTAAACTGTTTCTAACTTTTTCTAACTGTTGTTACTGTCCTATCAAATTAAAGGTAAAAACTACCTGGAATGTTTTAGGCTAATCATTTTTTATCTTTATTTTTTTAGGTTCACCTGGGATTAAAGGGCACAAAGGAGTAATGGGGCGCTATGGAAAAGTTGGCCCAAGTGGAATGAAAGGTAATTTACCAGCAGCATGTATAATAGGATGGATCCTGAACAATATGGACCTTCATCTACAGTCAAAAATTACATTGGACATTATATGTGGCCTTATCTTTATTATATTTGTCTATCCAGACTCATGCACTCTACCTCACATCTTCTGATCACCTAAAAACAAAGTATAAGACAGAATTCCATTCATAATACAGCTGAATACCATTAGCAGTAAGGAATTAATGGTGTCTTAACCAATTATGGCAAAATTCCACCAAACTGATTTATTTATTTTGGGAAATACTGTCTTTTAAAAAACAATTAGGTAACAAATGCAGTGGCGACTGTTACGCGCTCTTTTACATACATAGGCGTAGTCAGAAGTTGAGCGTCGAGAGGTGTTTATTCTACCACTTTCAAGTGCATTAAGAGTCAAAAATCCCTTAATATGCTGTTAGCAGGACCCACAGCAGCCATGTTACCTTCAGCCTAACTGGTTCTCTCCTAAAAGGTCTGAAATGGGCCCTCTTTTATCCCCCTTTGCCCCTCCCACTGGGTCTCAGTATTTTGTAAATACTAAATAAAAGAAAAAAACATTGATTGTCCCCTGATATCAATTCATTCACAGTGTATCTACTTTATAAACATAATGAATAACACAAACACAATAAGACACAAGGGAAATATACATAAAGGTAACTAATGTCTCTAGTCATGTGATGCGCGCCACAGAACAAACACTATACATTTAATGCACCAGGAAGTTATGGCCTGGTTTGATCACGCTGTCCCCAAACGGGAAGAAGAGATAAAAAGTAAGTGAGTCTCTGTAAATTCTGTATGGTTGAGTACATGGGTGGAACAATGAACAAATGCGTGAAGGTGCGTGCACGTGCTTGTGCAGGCCGTCGCTGCCGCGATCACTGACGGACGTGCTCCGTCACAACGACATAAAGAAAAAAAAAGTTTAGATTTCATTTTCACAGTTTAGATCTCGCTAATGGAGGTCATACTTATCTATTACTTTTCTGTGTCAGGGATGAAGGGAGAAATGGGAGACCCAGGTCCAAGAGGTCCTGATGGAGAGCCAGGTAAGATTCATTAGTTACATTTTAAATATTTATATAAAATAAACAAGATTTGACTGCATTGTTCACATCTTTGTCTTATCAGGCGGCACCTGTGAGTGTGCTCCAATGAGAAAGATGATTGGAGAAATGGACATCCTTGTCACACAGTTATCCTCTGAACTGAAATTCATTAAAAATGGTATGTTTCAGCATTCCAGTCATTATTTTTAAGTATATCTATCTCTGCTGTGCTTGCTCATTAGATTTACTGTATCCTTACAAACTGAAAATCATAGAAATCCAAGTGCTCATTTTTCAGCACTGCCTCCCTGCAGCTGTAGCTGGCATTAAAGAGACAGACAGTAAAGTCTATCTGCTGGTGAAGGAGGAGAAGCGCTTCTTGGACGCCCAGCTCTACTGCCAGACGAGGGGAGGGCACCTGGCCATGCCCAAGGACGAGGCAGCCAACGCAGCCATCGCCCGGTACATCAGTGACGCTGGCCTCAACAGAGTCTACATTGGCGTCCACGACTTGGAGCGAGAGGGCGTCTTCACACGTCGACCGGTCTCCCATGACCACCTTCAGCAAATGGAGGAGGGGGGAGCCCAACAACGCATACGACAATGAGG
Source organism: Neodontobutis hainanensis (assembly GCA_024349245.1). Taxonomy (NCBI): domain Eukaryota; kingdom Metazoa; phylum Chordata; class Actinopteri; order Gobiiformes; family Odontobutidae; genus Neodontobutis; species Neodontobutis hainanensis. The sequence goes on along the minus strand of JALDNG010003157.1, from coordinate 15,243 downwards.
ACTGTGCAGAGATGGTGTCCTCTGGAGAGTGGACCGACGTGTCATGCCATCCCACCATGTTCTTTGTTTGTGAATTTGACAAGGACAACATCTGAGCTCAGATGGTCCTCCTTTTAAAGGCTCCGAAAAGAATAAACTAAACAAATGCTAGTTGTACTATGCTACAATCATTGTAAAAAAATTGGGAAAATTCTGCAAAACTTTATACCTTTATAGGGTTGTTATAATAATTATAATAGGCCACAATTCTTTCACATGAATGAATGCAATTTACTTTGCACTGGTGAAATAACTCTATTCATTTGACCACTTCAGCTAGAGATTTGTCCCACTGTCACAAACCTTACCCAAGTTGTTCCAGCAACTCAAATGCAATTTAATTAAATGCTGTGACAACAGAATCAGTCGAAAACCTATATTAAATAAAGAAGACGTTTTGTAAATGTTTCACGTCTGCTCTTGTCTCATCAGCTCATGTTAGAAGTTTTTCATACCTGGATTATTGTCACATTTTTAAACCATAGTATACTGCAGCATTGCAAACCAAAAATCGCCCCATGCCTAGAGTAAGATGTTTTCTACAGAAACAAGACAAATCAGCTGCCATTAACAAGGAAGGCGGTTGACTGTGGATATGAAAATGATATGTAGTGCATCTGCGTAACAGGCTAAAAGAATATGCAATGCACATTTTATATTCACATTTGTGTGTAGTTCGTGGTTGTCTAATAAAAAAATAATATGTCTATTTTATGACTCTTTAGTATTTAGTAGTAAGTATTATGTGATCTGTATTGAACTAGTCTTTTAACATGATTTAGGACAAAGTTCATATTTTATACATATTCAGAATGTGATAACATCATTAATGCAAGGATTATGACACTTGAAACTGTCAATATGTCAAATCTTTCTCATACACCAAAAAAAAAAAAAAAAAAAGATTAAATAAAATCTTTAGTATTACACTTATTTATTATGAGGATATAATTTAAAGAAACATTAAAAATATAATTGTGAATTTATGATAAAAATGTTTTTTTTTTGTCTGAAGTTGATTATATCTACTTTTTATAATGTAAAATAAAATAAACTGTTTCTGGTTGTGACTGTGTTTTCTGAAGACATCCATAGTGCTCATTGCTCTGCATCACAGAGAAACACAACAGGTTTTCCTCCAACTTAATCATGTGCCATTTTTATTCTAAATTAGCCCTGACACGCATGTTATTTCCAGACAATACACTGCCTAAACACTGCTAGCAAAACAAATCAATTGTACTTTGACTGTGTTTTCTGAATAATAAAGAGCAAATATGAATGACACACCTCTAGGCTGCCTCCAGGCATCATTCTGTGATTAATAGAAGTTGTCTAACAGCTCATTTCTGCTTTTTGGCAAATAAATAAATAAAAAATAAATACCGGCTTTCCCTCAGAATGAGATGATATCCTATTGCGATGAATTTGAATATGCATGATGCGGTTCCACAAATAAAGCAGAGCAGCGTTCCCCAAAGAAATGAATAATTAACGCTGAGATGAATTATACATTTAATTGACCAGGAGTTGTCTGGCATAAACCAATTAGGTGCCATTGTTGGTGCAATCTCTGGTTACCTTTGCAATAAACAATTTAGACATGTTCTGACTAGTGGCAGATTTATTTATTTATACCTAGATTGGTATTTATCTATTACCATGTAATCTGTAACACTGGGGTTTTTCTAATAATAAATGGCCGATCAAATCAGACAATAAAAAGATGAGTAACGTCAGCAAAGGATAGGTTTCCTTGATGCTAGGACATACCTGTCATGTGAAGAATTGGTTTCCATGTCAGATGCTTTCTCCAGTTACCTCCGGAGGCTGACTCCTGACACTCCGGGAGTAACTATTTCACTTTGTCACACACAGCTGGCTTAACAATGAAGAAAACCTCGGCGCCGCCGGCTAAAACTATCACCGTGTACAGAAACGGAGACAGTTATTTCCCCGGGAGAAAAATAGTGCTAAACTCGCGGCTGTCGACTTTTGATATTTTGCTGAATTTTCTGACTTCTCTTACCTCGGGGGTGGAGGCACAGTTCGGCGCCGTGAGGAAGCTGTACACCCTCCAGGGCCACAAAGTCCTCCACATGGAGCAGATTCAACACGGCGAGGGGTACGTGGCGGTCGGAAATGAGCACTTCAAAACTCTGGAGTAAGTAACAGCTTCGTCAAAGTTATACTATGCTTTATCAAACCCACTTACTGAACACGACTAAGAATTATGTATGTAACTTCTTCTCTTTCACACAAACACTTCAACAAAAAATTCTGTGCAGTAACAAATAATGCTAATGCGCAATGTCAAAATCATCCTAAATGAAACAAATTTATTAATTAATGTATTTATATATCCTGTTCTTCTTGTCACCTTTTTACACTCTCTAGACTTACAGTCTCTAAGCTAAATACATTACAAGCCCGTAATTCAAGGGGCAGGCCTTCACACATCGTCAATAGTCAATCACGAAATGAGGAAAATGATTGGTGCTTAGTTCACTGTGTGTGTCATTGTTCTTGAGCTGTAAAAAAAATAAGCCCCTTTTTCCTTTCAAAGAGCCATTTAAAAAACTGGCAAACCAAAATACCACAAAATACCGGTTACATCCGACCTTTTCGGCTTTTACTCCATAGTAAAACAATAGTTTTTAAGATAGCATAAACGGATAGAGTTGTCACGTAGTAAAAACTTAGCTCTAGAGACCGGAGCCATCTTTTGTACCAGGCTGTAAACATGATTTTTACACTTCTAAAGTCGCCATTGGGTTTATCCTTATATTTCCGCTTTGGAGCCTTCCCTCTGGTGGACGGCGGTATATCGCTGTATTTCGCTGTATTTCGCTGTATTTTGCCATATGGTGGCGCCCTAAAGGCCTGTTCACACCGGGACGAATTTCGCCAACGTTTAACGCCTCGCGACTAAACAATGGGCGCCAATGTGAGTGTTTACACCGACGTGAAAAACGGCACGTGTAAAAGCGTCAGTTTAAAAAAAAACGCCTCGGGTTCGTTTTTTTGGTTTGATGCGCCGCGTCAAAAACTATACAACCAATGAGATTAGCGCTTTTGCTTACGTGTCTGGAGCTTCTGAAGTTACAGTAAAACACAACTTGGGGGCGCTCAAACACAAAACGGTCTTGTCGAGCACACATACGTAACGGCGAAGAAGATATACGCCAAGTAGCCCATAGACATACATAAGAAAGGCTAGATGTCTCACGGCGCAGTCTCCGACGGCATCACCGGCGACCATCTTGAAACAGGCAAGCTTCCTATCGGACTCCATGGTACCTGATGTAAGGTGAGTGATCTGCACGAACATAAATACTTTTATCTCGCTGAAATCTTGACGGATTTACAAAATGTTTGATTTCTTACAAACGTTAATAATGTGGCTATAATTCTGGATACGTGAACATGTTGAAATTGCAGCTTTTCTTTTCGAAAGACCACTTAATCGTGCAGCATAGTTGTGTATCACGGCTAATGTTACCTGTGCAAGTTATCAAGGCTGAGACCACCATCGAGCTGTTCAGTTATAGTTTTACTGACACCAATAACGATTTTATGACAACCAATTTTTTTATCTATATTACAGTCATTGTGAATGTGGTTGTAGTTATTAGCTGGCTTTGAGTGAGACCTAACGTTAGTAGTTACAGTTTAGCTGCTACCCAGCAATTTTACATCAGTGGGAGAGGCAGAATTGCTCTTTCTTTTCAATATAACTTAAGTTGCACATGATTTCCAATCGGTTTGGTTTGTTAAAAACATCTTATTATTTTAATTTTTTGTAAAATGTGTTTTCTGAAGACATGCACATTAACCCTAACCCTAAGACATACACAGTACCTGGAAGTGTCACAAACCATTTTGAGTATATAGAAAAATGCCTGTATTTGTATCTGTTTGCCGAATTTATCACCACTAATACAGTCTGAACTGTATGATAATGTCATGCAACTTAATTTATACGGAAAGATCATTCAGGGGTGGCTAGTTCTAGTGTTTTTTTTTTTTACATTTTTAAAGCATGTAGTGAATATCTGTGTACTATACTCCATATATCTTTTTTTTTTTTTTTAAGGTGGCTGGAATAACAACCCTAATGCCAGTTCAAGTACATCTTCAGGAAGCTGATGGCCCGGTGTGGGGTTGTTAAACCATGCAGAGGCAATGTGACAGCACAGGATGACACAGAGTCCCTCCCAGCTGTCATTGTCACCTCTACAAGCCTGTCAGCTGTAGATATGTCCTCTGCAACAAATGAATAAATAGACTTTTGTGTAATTATTCCATATTTTGTGTAGTAATTCTATATCAGAACCCCTGATATACAATCCAAATAGTCTACAAGAAACTTCAGAGTGTTACCAAGAGGTTACCACACAGTAAGCCTTTATTATGTAGCCTATGTCTATGTTTTGGGTAACCAAAAGTCCTATGGGGAGTTTCGATAGGGCATTTTACAAAACGCATGAGCATACCTTGGCAAATCAATGGTCTAAAGTACTCATATTTCATTCTATATTGATCTGCTTTTGTACACAGCTTTACAAGACCTGGTGCTTGGGCTCAGTTGTGTTTCTAAAGTCATATCAAGAGACCTAGAAGCTGAAATGTGGTCAGTTGAGATGCTTGTTATCCAACAGAAAGAAAAACAATATTCTAGCCTCTATAACTCTGTGCAAGTACTTCACATAATTATTCTGATTGTTTCCTAAGAAACTACAGGGTCTCAGTTTTCTAAAGAGGTCAGGCATTTGATGGTAGGCAAAAATAGCTGGGAACAGTGATCTCTGAAGTAGGCGCAGTGCAATGTCAAGGGAAAAGCCTAGTAAATGGCCCAATCCTCAAGAAGTTAAAATAAACATAATAATTCAAATTATTTTATTATAATATTAACATTATAAAAGTGTGTGTGTGTGTGTGTGTGTGTGTGTGTGTATATATATATATATATATATATATATATATATATATATATATATATATATATATATATATATTCATTCATTACTTGGGCGTGTGTATATTCATTGCATCTCTATGTTCTGTTCAATGTTATTTTCATATGGAAGTCCATGGTTATAATTATTCATAAGTATGCAGTGTCATAAGTATATCTCTGACGTTTATAACAAACTAGACTGTTTAAAAATCGGTAGAAAATTTAGCAAGTTATGGTTATTTAAAAAGTACATGCACCATTAAAACACAATGTTACGAGTGAGCAAGCTGCCTGTGACAAGATGGCCGCCAGGTGCGGACGTCGACCTCCATTGGCCGACAGCGCGGACGAGACATCTAGCCTTTCTTATGTATGTCTATGAAGTAGCCTCTACACTGCCGGTAAGAAATAAGACGAAGAAGATGCAAGGCAAGATGAATGTAGAGCTGCTGGTCTCGTTGGTGTCAAAACACAAAGAACTTATGACAAACGCGACATCGATTACAAAAATTACTTGCTCTCTTCTGAGTGAAAAGCGAGTGTCAGAAGCGTAAAGTTGCGCAGCGCCACCTTGTGTACCGGGGTATTTCTGTTTTACATTAAGCGCCATCTAATGTCAGGGAATGAATTTGCATGTTCACTCGGCTCATCGTCAGCTAAAATCGCTTGGGTGTGAACACAAAAAACGCGTTGAAAAACGCTGGCGAATAATGCTGGCGAATATTCGTCCCGGTGTGTACGGGCCTTTACTCGAGGACCATTTAGGAGGTTCCATGAGAGACGCTTGGTGCAGCTGTGTGAAACAAAAAAACAAACAAACAAAAATACATCTCCCAACTGCGACTCGGTCCATTTTAAAGAACTGTTCAATAGATTTGGTTTGTTTGGGAACATCACAACTTTATTTTATATAATCAGTAAGTTCTAGAATTTTCCACAAAATATAATAACATTAAAAATATAAATTTTATGTTAGTATAATGTATTTAGTAAATGATTAATAATACATTTAAATGCCTACAAGACAGGAGCTTAGCCCATTGATACCAGTTCCTCTTGAGTTTAGACATGTTTTTCTACATTTTTAACAACTTTATGTTTAATATACATGCCACACCCTGTCTTCATATACACATTTACATTTATTCATTTAGCAGATGCTTTTATCCAAAGCAAATAACATTAAGCTTCCATTCACCAGTGTTACAGCTGGAACACCAATGGAGGTTGGTTAAGTGTCTTGCCCAAGGACACAACAACAATATGAACTGTAGGGGGAGTTGGAATTGAGCGACCAACCTTCTGGCTGAGGACAACCGCTCGACCACTGAGCCCCCTCAAAAGGAGTAAAATCAAAGTGTAACCAAAAAGCACATGGTTAATTAGCACAAATAAACACAGTGAACATTGGCGGGTTTAATGCTAGCCTCGCTAATTAAGTTCAACTCAATGCTAGAGTAGCTAAAGTCTGAGCTTACCCTGACTATGTTTCCAGATTATTGTTGAGCAGTCGTTTCCAGAAGTTTCACAGAAGTGAAAGAAGCTACAAGACAGGACTTTGTTAAAAAATTTGAATCAGGCTATTTATTTAAGAACTTACTTTTACTTAAAGTGTTTGTCTTTGTGTCTTAGCTACAGTGAAATAACGATCAAGAAGTCACAGACTCAAGTTAAAGAACAGACTCAAGTTAAAGAACAGGTAAGACCTCTTGTAGCTATCTCTCTTTAGCCAACCTTATGAATGAATTACTTATTTATATACACAATTAAACATTAACCTAATATAAAGGAATTATTTGTTGTAGCAGGTTTTATTTATTGTGCACTTAGAGTTTAAAGAGGTTTGCATATCTCTGTTTACACCTCACTGGGATGGGTGACAAAGTCAGGCAGGTGTACAGGCTGCAGCCTAGAGTTACAGATGCGAACTTTGTGTTTGGGGGGAGGAAACATACATCTTGGATGTCAAGGGGCCCACTATTGTAGATAGGGAGAGAGTAAGTTGATACTCTAAGACTTTAGGATCACCCATGACAGATGAAGTGAGACGTACTATTTACTGATTGCTCTTAACCCCTGTAATGCACAACTGGGTAAAATAATTACAGTGTGGTTGTTGTTTTTGCAGTAAATTTATGATTATCTCTTTACTAACTATTCTCTTTGTGCAATGGTGTCCATACAAAGGACATACTTCTATAGACAAGACAGAAATATTGGTAAAGGACGAGTTGAACTGATAAATTACCAAAAGAAGTGAATGTGATAGTAAATGGTTGTCTGGTTATTTGTATTTTTTATGTTTTCACTATTAAAAAAAGAAAGAAAAATATAATATAAAATATGGATCAAGAAGTCATTGTCTGTGACACATTTCAGTGTCGTCCCTAAATAAGAGTTAAAGATAAAGCAAAGAAGAAGCCACATGTGAACACTATTTAGAAACCCTACTGTCTTCTCTGGATCAAAGCTCTTTTAAAAAGTACTCCTCTGGCAAAATTGAAAACTATTCTATGGTCAGCTCAATCAAAATTTGAAATTATGTTTGGACAATTCTAATGAGGTTTCTTTTGACCCAGTTGTGAAGGAGTGTAGGGTCCAGTCACTTGTGTTCCGAAGGATTTTTAAGGCATTTCTTTTTTGGAAAAACAGTGCAATAACAAAGTTGGATGTGAAGATGTATAATCCAATTTTATTCAACTACTGCTCCACTTTAAATGCGGTGAACTGCATTATTACATCATTTAGAAGGAACATCCATTATTATCAAAAATGTGCTTCTATATAGAGGCCAGTGTCATCAAGAGCACAATTGTAGTTTTGACCATGTTACGTGTGATGTTTAGATCCGCCCTGTCGTCCACAGCAGAATTGTGGTGTCCTCCCGCTGGGGTAAAACCAAAGATGGGACCTGTACAATAGAGTGAGTTTGAATCCACAAATAAAATATGTTTAAACAAACATAGTTAGTCACTAACCCTGTCCCTTTTTTATCTGTTCCATAGTGTTTTCACTAATGGGGAGGTTTTGGTCCCTCCAGTCCACATACGCATCCCAAAGTATACCCTGAGAAGCTGGAGAGTGTGTTGGCCATGGTGACTGAGAAAATGTCTCTTCGAACCGGGGCTGTACACAGGTACTTAAATATGAATTTTTAATGGTGTACAGCAAACATTTGTGTAATTGTGTGAAGGTGAGCAGTAAGCAGACCTTCCATTACAAAGAGTTTCCTATTCTTTAAAAATATATTATTGGACCTTAAAGTAGCCTCAACATATGCATACAAAATTGAAAAAAAAAGCCATATATGTTATGCTTTTATAAATCTGTATATTACTGTACTTTTAAGGAAATTGTTTTAAGCTCTTGGGACGAAAAACCGACCTGCAGTTCCCTGTCTTGTTACTCCAAACTGTTTTTCATTTAGTTAAAAAAATGAATGTCCATTTTGTAGAATTTTTCATGTAGCAATATATTTGGTGCATACAATTCAAACACCAAAATCTTTCTTTCCAGACTTTGCACCGTGGACGGTCGGCCTCTCTCTGGCCCGGCTCAGCTCCGAAACAATGAGCACTATGTGGCAGTGGGTGCAGAAAAGTTCAAAGCTCTCCCGTATGACATAAACAGCGCAGATGGCTGGTATGGACAAAATATTCATGTTTGATCTAATACATTTCTACAGTAAATTCATTGTGTGTTTATGTTTTTTTTTTGCCTATAACCTAAATCTGCCACTAATGGAAGGACAAGAAAAACACAAAAACTGGTGGGTACTGCTAGGTTTTTCTTACTGTTGTTGGCCTCTAGTTTATCTCTCTAGTAGTAGCACAGTAGAAAAGCATATCTTTGCAGACACAGCATTTCAATTAACATCTCCCATGTGTGAGAATTGTTGTGTGGGGTACAATTCGTTAGAAAACCCCACCATCATCAATCACTGTCTGTGGGAGGCATCGAGTTACCGCTGCTTTCCACTTTGATGGCTAATCCCCACAGAAACAAGCCGGTCCAAATGATCAAGTGCAGAGAAAGATCTCAAAGGGGACTTTAGGGACTTAAAACAAAAACAAAAATCTCTTACTCAAAACAGAAGTGGCACAATTTCTATTTTGATTAAGCAGACAGTGAAATGCACGTGTGAATATGAGATGGATGCCACATCACAGGGTGATGTATGAGAAGATGCCCACTCAGCAGGATGCAGTGCAGATGGTGGCCCCCTGTGAGGGATTTGTCTGACATCTGATATTTCTAACTATGAAGGATCTGTCTTACTTCTGACTACATGCCTGTCGAACTGCAATAAGGCAACGAAAAGGGCTGGGCACTATAGCCTCAAAATTGTATTAAGATATATCATGGACATTTTTGATAATATAAATGACATTATAAAGAAGAATAGTGTATTGTATATTCATGTAAACATTTTAGTTGACATTTATTTGCTTACTTTTTCTCCAGAGCCATGATTAGTGTTTCAAATTGTGGTTTGTTCTAGAAGCTGTTGTCACTGTTGAGATAAATTAAGAGTTCCATAAACATCATTTTGGAAATTATTTAACTGAGGCTTGTAATTTAATCTTTGCATTGCGCTGTTTTCAAAGCCCAAATCCATTTTCCCAATTGGTCAGAAACCTTTGTTTAACTTATCTGATTAATGCAAATAAATGTACTTTTATTTCAGAGAAATTACGATTTGTTTCAGAAAAACTACTAATCTAAGTAAATACATTTTCTTGTAATTTCTAAAGCATTTACTAAATTTTCTGAAGCTTAGAGCCAGTGTGTCAAATCTTTCCACACAAACTCTAAAACTAAATCTGTACAAAATAAAAACACTTCTTAAAACTCTCTGTTTGTACCACAAGGGGGAGACAGAGACAATGATATGGCTGCGCTCAACCTTACCTTACATTAGTCATTCCTTGAACCTGATGGGCGTCAGTTTACTCCACTGGCTTCTTCCCTCATGAATTTGCGAACATGATTTCACCAGTTATTAAGGACCTTTCAGAAGAATTGTCCACTTCGTTCTGATTTGTAATATTTAGTTTATGGATTACACATACATTTATAGGGTCATGTCCATCATTAATTTCAGTTTGACCTTACAAAACAACAGCGGACTGCTTTGAAATGCCAGTAAAAACATCCTTTTAAACATGACAACCAAGGCTGTGTTAAATGTAACCTTGATGCCTCTGCGTAGAAACGATCTCTGTCCGGTGAAGTGTTTCCGAAAGGGAACATCTGGTCTGGGGCGAGTCTACACTGACAGCTCTGCAGAGTGTATTATAGAAAATCTGTAGCACGGTGTGTTCCCTTCGGAAGCGTGCATATCTGCTGAGTTAGGTGTTCACGGACATGATGAGGTAGACATAGCATAAAGGGAAGATTAATAGGGGAGAAAGCAATGCAAAGAGACAAAGAGGGAAAAAGAGAATAATGGTGTGCATCAAAGCAAAGTACTGTGAAATCAGTGTAATTGCACCTCCAATAAAAATCATGGGCAAACAGGACATAAAGCTGACTAATGATAAAGTAGTGTTTAAGAAAACACACTTAGAACAATTCACGACCAGGAACATGACCAAGACAAATATCAGTGCATAATACTTGTTGGGAGTTGAAGAGTCCAGTCTCACACAGTGATTACTCAAGGAGGGCTCATGACTAAAAAAAAAATAAAATAATGACAAGATCTCAAATGAGCCATGTCATGTTGTACTTTTGGTTTAAACTGAAATCTCAAAACACTCAAAACATAGATAGAACTTTACAATTTTAGGAGGAAGACAGAAGTTTGTGTTCTTGACCTGCTTTGTTGTAATGTCTTGAGTGTCCAAGAGTGAGACAAGAGACAAGAATAAAAATAAAATTATTCCATGAGTTTTAAAAGTGGTTTGAAATAGAGCTGCAACTAACGACTAATCTAACGATTATTTTTTCGATTAGTCAACTAATCTAACAATTATTTTATTTTTATTCTTTTATTGATCTAGTGTTTTAGTTTATAAACTGTATAAAAACGCCACTAGATTAATAAACTGTAATGTATTTTAAGAGGGTAGTAAATATGCATATTTTTAAATGAACTGAATGTGATTATTACAGTGTTTAATAAGATTACTTTGATTACAATCCTTGTTTTTCAGAGAGTGTAATGAATTTGTCATTTTATTATAAAAAAAACAGAAAGCATTTTAAAGTCTTTTTAACTAAGGATAATTTGTTATTAATCACATACTTATGATTAAGTTTTATTTAATTGGTTTGTAAAATAAACAAAAATGCACTAGTAGCATAAATGTTCAGATAACAGCATACTGTTAATATAAATCTAGTAGTTAATTTTAGGTCTATGTGTGCATAAACTACTTCTAACAATTAGTAAATGTTAATTAAAAGTTAACTTTATTTTTGCCAATATACGTAATATACAGTTCAACTTATACCATTAGCGATTAGTATTATCATTATTTTCTAGCATATATAAGTTAACTCTCGACCAAAACACATCAGGAAAGAACACTACAATTACTCCCAAAACTAATTGTAATAATAAATAGTTACACAGATGGCTCGTCATTTTGAAGTCGGAGAGCGCCAGGATGCTTTCGCCTGAGGTGCTCATGCATCGCAGTTGTGCTGCTGTGGGACACTATTTTGGTTTTGCAGGACCAAAGCACCATTTTATTTGGCCTCTGTTTAAAGTATTCCCATACTTTTGATAATCATGGTCTGGGTTTTTGTTATGGAATGGAACTTTCTCCATTCCCAGGAGCACAAGCCGCCTTTACGCGAGATCAATATAAATATGTTTGACGCGTCGAATCATTTCACAAACGCGTTGGCATATTTTCGTAGTTGATGTAATCGATGACGCGTTGACGTGTCGTTGCAGCACTAGTTACACTTTATTATTTAAATAATGGTAGCTCTTTACACCAGCCAAATAGTTCCTCTGGTTTGCAACAGAGAAACAATTTTCTGGAATCCTGCCCCCTTTCAGAAGACTGTGGCTAGAATTGTCTTGTGTGTGCTGTGTCACTCGCCTGACCAGCCGCAACTAACTTTTTTCCTGTTGTATACAAAGAAGTTAGTCTGGTACCCTGTTGATTGCATTCGATTTCTAGAGGGATGTTAACCAATCGGACGTGGCGCAAAAAGCCAACACCACACAGTCAGTGGTCAACAAGGAAGCCACGTCGGTGCCGCTAGTTAATATGGCAGCAGTAGAGTGGACACCAGAGCGGTTTTATTGTTTTTAAACTTTGCTGGTTATCCAAAACCGAGGCAGGAGCAGAAATAATTGGCCTCTTGGTAGCAGCATCTGCCATATTAAATGTTTTAGACCATCCACGCGAGCCGAGTTTCTCATGTCTGATGTAGCCAGCAAACCACACCTTTCTGCAGACAAATGGCACAATATTTTACTTATGGAGTAGTACTTTATAAGAGTAAAGACTATTTTTTTTGGATCCACATTTACAGTGGCAAGAAAAAGTATGTGAACCTTTTGGAATTTCATGTTTTTTTGAATAGTTTGTCTTAAATTTTGATCTGATATTCATCTGTGTCTAAAAATAATTACACAAAAAAATCTTTTATGTCTTTATTGAGAACAACCGCTTGTGGAAAAAGTATGTGAACCCTTGAGTTAATGACCTCAAAAAGCTAATTGGAGTCAGGTTTTAGCACACATGGAGTCTCGTTGCGATAATACGTTTGGAGGTGTGGACTACAGCTACTTTGACTGATAAAAAAAAAAAAAACACAAAAACACAAACTTTTAGAGTTTGCTCTGCACAAGAAGAATATGCTTATGTGAGCCATGCCTCGCCAAAAAGAGCTTTCAGAGGAGCTACAATCCAGACTTGTTGCTTAACATAAAGCTAGGAAGGGTTAAAAAGTTATTTCAAAGATTTTAGAAATTCACCAGTCTACAGTTAGGCAAACAATCTACAAATGGCATCATTGGAACTTACTAACATCTCTGTTCATGAGTCTACAATACGTAAACACGTAGCAGGGTATCCATGGCAGGACACCACGAAGGAAGCCTCTGTTTAATTAAAAGAAGATTGCTGCACGCCTGAAGTTTGCAAAAGAGCACAGACACTCCATAGTGTTATTGCCAACATGTTTTGTGGACTGATGAAACTAAGATTGAACTAATTGTAACTAATTTATTCAGAAAACCTTAACATTTCAAAAGGTCCAAATACATTTTCTTGCCACTATAAACAGAATATCAAACCTTGTTACCATTTTTGATTCAGATATCAGTTTTGTCATTAACATTGTAATAAGATCAACGTTTTTCCCATTAAAAAAAAAAAAAAAATGAGAGCCTTTGTATCTCTGTCCAGTACAGTTCACACCTTTATCCGAAGTAAACTGGACTACTGCAATTCTCTGTTCTCTAGACTCCATCAAAAATAAAAAGACAGTAAAAATGCACCAACAATAACTTCTTTCAAAAGTATACTCAAAACACAAACGGTATGCACCTTACTGGGTAGTGTTCATATTGCACTGCAAAGAGTAAGTTCAAGCTCTGGCAGCCTTTAGTGATGTCTTGCTGCTACTCTCTGCTCCTCTTCTATTCTGGGATGATCTCATTGGTTTGCGGAAGTAAAGTCCCTGGAAAAGTATACCCCTCTGCTCTCCCAGGACCCTATCCAGGGAGTGGCTCTGGCTGATATCGCAGCCAGACTACAGTATGTCTTCTTGAGGCTGGACTCTCCAATTGGTTAGGAGCCCCTTTTTCCCTGAGCTATCATATCACAGTGTCCTCTTGTTGACTCCTGTTCTGAGCCACTTGAGAGGGCCACAGATTACTCACTGCTTCATCCCCCTGAGTCCCCTCCACGCTCTCTTTCAAAGTTTTCGGCTCCCGCAGGACTACTATAGATATGTAATGTAGAATGAGATGACCTCAACTTTTCCACTGCTGTGTTTCCACTTGTTCCGTTGCCTGTACACTTTTCCCTGGGATTTGCAGCAGCTTTTGCGCTGTCCTTTCTCCTCCTCTGCAGCCCCACTGTCACTCTCCCCAAGAGAGAACATGTTGATTTAACTCTGTTGATTTAAATAAATTCTGTTTACCAGCTCACTCAGGATTTACACTGAATGCATGCTTCACATCTCAGCTTTGTTATTAACCCTGTAAGCATTTGTGGAGCAGCATGTCTACACTATGTCCTTTCAAAACAAGTTATTTTGCATTTTTGAAACTAATCTGATAAACTACACTATAATTATATTTATATATATTATGTTCTGTTAACTCTAAAACAATAATCTGCAGAGATAGACTGCAGCAACCTGTGTGAAAAATCTTTTTGATTAAAGTTAGCTTCTATCAACATGTCTCACGCAGGCAGGTCCGGTTTAAATCCAGTGTCAGAGAAATCATTTCTGAAAGCCTAGTTGTATATTTCTGTGCCTTTGTGATGAAATTTTTTTCACATTTTGTTTTGGACGTCATGTGAACACCATAGATGGGAACTTGACTTCATTTGTGGAGTGTAAATAAAGTTGACGTTTTCAAACTATATAAAACATTTGAAAATACACCAGGATATGTTTAAATATGTTATTAAGTTAAAACTTACATGACTTGGACTTGTTGCCAAAGAGATTCGACATTAGTTAACTTTGCAAAAAAGTCATTAATCCACTGGAGGCGTTTCCGTTGCCAGAAGTTAAAATACTCTATTGACTGCCTGCATTTCATTTAACAGAAACATAACTTGTGTTGTAGGGGAATGTTTTTTCAGAAACAATGATGCCTTAGCTCCAATTCTACATTATTCTGCATGCGGTTAAGGGTGAACAACAAATGGTGTCTAACAATGTTGCATTAGTGCTGCAGAAGCTACTGAGCTTGTTATGGCTTTTACACCAAGGTCTTCTGCTGCTCTTATACAACCGCAAGCAAGTTGAGAACGACATACGCCACATGTTTTTTAGATCCACTGTTCTTATGTTTATATCGCAGGGTTTTCTGCTCATGCTCCAGGTGTACTTGAAAACTGACACTGCCTTATGTTTGGCTTCTCTGCAGTTTTCTGACCAATAAGCACTGAATTCAATCAGAAAGACTCAAATACTCAGTAGTCAAGTGTTAGCAAACCATTAGCACAATTACTAAATGTTACTGTCATTTAGTGAAACCCACAACCATAGCTGTTTAATGATACAAGTCACAAAACAAAAAGGACAAAAGCTGTTTC
>JALDNG010003156.1:0-29914 GCA_024349245.1 Neodontobutis hainanensis | reverse complement strand
CACCTATATCGAGGAGCCGTGATGCTCTAACGCGTCTGGTCAGTCCGAATACGGCTAGCAATTTTTCTTCAGGGTTTGGTACATGTCTGCGGCGGGAGGGTTGCTAATTACGTCTAACAACTTTGAGGCAGTTTCTTGATCCAGAGAGGCAATAACATAGTAATATTTAGTACTGTCTGATGTTATTCCGCGGATGTTAAACTTTGCCTCATCGTGAACCATACCAATGGTTGGGAGATCCAAAACATTGCTAGCTTAAGAGCAACTGCATTGGCTTCTTTGTCCATTCCGGAGTTACCAATTTGTAGCGGTAGTTATTAATTGAATGGAAAAATAATAATAACGATTAACTACGATATATATCGATATCTGGTTAATCTCCTGACAGAGCGCCTGTACCACTTTAATCTAAACAATATTTTCATGGTAGATATATAGCTTGCTTATTATGTTGTTTTTGGCGATATAGATGATAATTTTAAACATAAAACTACTAAAAACTATAATTCTTAATAAATCCAGTTGATGAAGAATTTAAAAAACGTAAAATAGAGAGATATGTATATTCTGAGTTCATATACTTTAATAAAAGTAGAATAACATTCTCAATAAATGACTCAGTTCATATTTTGACACAATGTAAAAATAAAACGTTTTATACTCTGTGTTTGATTATGAATTAACCCAGATTAATATTTTCATAAATAAATTAAAAAAAGTGACTGAGCAGTTAGAAGTATAAATATTACTGAAAGAAATTATTTTTTGTTATTTAAAACATTCTTAATTTATTGGTGTACAAATTTATATAGTTCAGATTTGATAATGTAGTTCTGAGAAAACTCGCAAAAAATATTTTGAAATTTATTTTTTTAAATAATTCTATGGACAAAGATTTATAAGATCATAAAAATTTATATTGCAGATGTAATTTTTTTCCATATCTGAATTACAAAAATCAGGTATGTAACATTCAAATTTTTTTTAGTTCGCTTCAATTTAAAATAAATGAATTCTTTATCAACTAACGTATTAAAGATGGATATATATGAAGCTTAATTTCTTATTTATGATATAAGAATGAAGATTCCTTTTTGAAGTTAAAATTAAATTGAATTCCTTCAACTCACACTTACACTTAATCTTTTTATATGAAAAATACTGTTTTAAAATATTTAGGTCCCATTTATCCCTAAAAGCTTCTTACATCATAAAGATCTAAGATGAGATATATCAATAAGCTCACCTATGCTCGTTGAAATAAAACCTTTTTAAAGATAAAATTTAACATTTACATGCAATCCATCAAATATGTGACATCTAAACTTATCAATTTATTTTGATCATATTAATTATAATTGAATTAGCTGAATACCGTCTAGACTTCTTTACTGAGAACATAAACTAAATATAATTTTAAAAATTGAATTTAAAGTTCTTTTTCTTTTTCAAACTTTAACATCATAAAATAAAATAGCAAAATAACATATAATTTACAACATTAAAATAATCCTTAATTCATGTTAATTAAACAAATGGATACATTTAACATGAATTTATTGTCACGTTTAAGAAATATTTTCATCCTTGGCGTAAATTTGTAAAGTCGCGCTTTTTTTGAAACAAAATTCTCCATTCTAAATGCTTTATTTTATGTAATTCTGAAAAATTAATTCAGATACTAATTTTAATTACGTATTTTGGAAATACATTTTTTACAAAATTTAACCTAATTATTAGTTTAAATGATTCATAATTTAAAATCTCATATTCCTATTTAGTTGATAATAAATTCATAAAAGTGTTAGAACGCTTTTATATAAGATTCCGCTCATATGGAGATTGAATTTAAACACGATTCTACCTAATTTCAAATATTTTATCTTTATAAACAAATTTAACAAAAAAGATCTCAATAATTATAAATAACTATTTTTTGTTGTTGCCAATTTTCATTAAAAACTTATGTAATTTGTAAAAACAATTTTTAATCGTCAGGGCTTTTATCGTTTTCAAAAGCTAAATATCATCATAAAATTTTTGTTATCAATGAAAATAATTAAAGCATAAACCATTTTTTGGAAAACTATAATCAAATTATAGATTCATTTGACAATTTATCAATGAATTCGTATAATTTTTACAGATGACATTTTTGTTAGTTTAAATATGTTGATATAAGTTTTTTGGAGAATATACTATTTTATGCTTTAAACTTTATTTTTATAATTAATAAGTAGCTTTAATATTATCTCATACATCCATTCCATAAATCAATAAATACATTCACAATAAGATCGATAAATTAATCGATTGGATACATCTCTTGAAATAGTTATGTTCTTTATAAATCGAAATTTCACTCTGATAAAAATTAATGAAAATTTACCAATATATAAATTTTTAAGATTAAATATAAGAGAATTTAATGATTAACGAACAATTTATGAAAGCTTAAAATTAACCGTTATAAAAAGCAAAAAATATTGTTCAGAAATATATGGAAAATATTTTTGGATTCTATGTTTTAACATCAAAATGACTCTTAAACTTAATTTTTCTATCAAAATAGACCAATATGCATGTAAAATTTTTTCTTTAAAAATAATTTATACTTCAATTAAAAAATGAACTTGAGAATTTTTCAATCAAATAAATTTAAAAGTTTGGAAGGTTATCATTTTGAAATTTTAAAGATTTCTGCTGTTTATTGGATTTATTGAACTACAGACATCGTTAATACCTATATTCTTTTATCCTATCACAAATTCAAAAATTTTAAAAGATATTTCACAGTTTAATTTTAACTTAATATTTTAAAATAAACGTAATTTTAGATCAATTAAAAATAGATCATAGAAAAAATTTCAAAATATTATTTCAGATATTTTATCATGAAAACAGAATTTTTTTCAAAGATGTAAGAAATAAATATTTTTTTCAAGAGTAAAATTAATGAGAATAATTAGATCAATAAAATATTTCGCTGATTATTAAATATATTATGTGAGTTTTAACCTTTAAGGAATTTGAAGGATAACGTTAAATGTGCGAATTCAACGCGCAATTCAATTTTTTATAAATCGTTGATATTACTTGAGTATTTGTTTGATTATCTTTTGAATTTTTATTTTTTATTTTAATTTGTGATATTTTACGTTTTTTAGACAAACAAAACTTATAAAAAGCATACATAATTGGTAAAAATATATTCAAAAGCATTTTGAATCCATTAGATTTATCAATTTTTTGCATCAATTTTATTTGAATAAAAACTAACTTCAAGAAGAATAAATGATCTTTAATATATGTTAAAAATAATCTGAAATAAAATATTTTTTTAAAAATGATATTTAAAAAACTATTTGTCCAAAAAATCTATTATCATATAATTACTTTATTTGATAAAAGATAAAAATTAATTCGATATTTAAGTCGTTTATTCCAACAGTTAAAAATTAAAATTAAAAAAAAATTCATGATAGCGAAGACCTCTAATAATAATCTAATGTGAAATGAAAAATGGGTGAAAATGAAGTTAACATCTCAAAGTTTGACACAAATATATTGTAAAAAATAATTCTGAAAAGGTTTTTCGTGGAAACATCTTGAACAAAATAATTTTGAATAATTTATTTCTTAGTATTGATTCGTATTATGGGTGTCTTGTTTGACAAATTTTAGATTCAAATATATCTGATATATCAATGAAACATACGATAATTATGACATATTACTTAAACTAATGTAAAGCAAGACTTGTTATTTTTTTATTAATTGATTTAAAACTATAAATATCAATAAAAAAATTTGTATTTTTAAAAAAATTACAACATTTGACCAATATATGTGTTTTTGAATATGAATTTATATTTGTTAAAAAATTATCATGTCAATTTAATGTATTTAATAAAAAAATTCTACCAATCAATAAATTGCCTATCTTCTAAAAATTTGACGATTCAAGCTCTATACCCAGTATAATGTTAAAATATATATAAATATATTATAAATTTCATGCGATGTTTCAAGTGGTTCACAGATGAACACTAATATCCGAATTTAACTTTTCCAAAATATTTAATAGGATGGTATTATTTTTACCAAGCCATACTAATTAATAGATCGCTCTATATTCTGTGTTAATCAATATAAAATTATAATATGATTTTAGATAATTAATAGGGTTCTCCCAAAGTTGTTACATATGAACTAATTAATTTTGAAATATATTAAAATTCGTTTATTCACATTGAAACACAAAAGTTGAACAATATAGTAAGTTACTTTTCATTAAATTAAAATGAAATAAAAATTTAGAACTTTAACTCATCACAAGTTTTTACAATTAACGTTATCAAGTAAAATGAAAGGTTTATAAATTTCTAAAATTATAAAAATCAATGAATTATTTGTCTAACAAGTTTTAACCAAATTGAATGTTGTGATTTTGGATCAAGTAATTAACTTTTAAATAGTATTTGAATTTATGCTTGTCATAAGCATTAAAAAATATTATGGTTTGTTAAAATTATTCATCCTGCTTTACTATCTTAGAAAAATATCTCTTTTTCTTTTTTGGAAACTAATTTATAAAACAAACAGTTAATTGGAAATTATTACAATCATCTATTATAAATGGTAATTAGAAACACAAAATATTTCGATGTTTAGAATGGTAAATAAAATTATGAATCACAATATGTTATTCAATACTTTCTTGTTTATATATCTCTTAAAATAAATTAAATTAACAA
This sequence comes from Neodontobutis hainanensis, assembly GCA_024349245.1. Taxonomy (NCBI): domain Eukaryota; kingdom Metazoa; phylum Chordata; class Actinopteri; order Gobiiformes; family Odontobutidae; genus Neodontobutis; species Neodontobutis hainanensis. The sequence continues at coordinate 25,157 of JALDNG010003156.1, read as the reverse complement.
TCTAGGTTGATTTAAATTTTTCTGAAATCGACTTCATCTAAAATTAAAAAAAACAAAATCAGAAAAGTGTTTCAAATCAATAAATCTAATTTATGTTCTTTTAAAAAAGTTAATTTAAAAAATTTAGAAGAATGCCTTTGAATTATTCAAACGATAAATTTTATATCATTATATAATATCAATGCATTTTAGATATATATCGAAATTTAAACTTTGAGAATTGTCACATTATTCTTCAATATTATAATAAGATAACAATATTAAGCTAATTTTTTAGATTTAAGCATGTTAACCTATGATAGAAATAATATAGGATCACTGACTACCTTGAAGAACTAAATATTGAAAAATCTTTCAAAATATAGCCTATTAATTGTTAAAAATCAGCAGATAGCTCTATGCATTTTAGGAAAAATATTTTCTATTTCAATATTAAAAAGCTTAAATAAAAATAAGTAGCTTTTAAATCATATCATTTCATATTTTAAAGATCGAGATTTAAAAATATTTATTTATCTCAATTGATTTCGATTTTATTTCCTAAAAATTTACTAACTTAGATATTTTTTTCTTATACTTACTATTTTTATTTTCTTCGTACTTCAAAAAAATCATTTTTCAATCTCGATGTGTTTAAAAGGAATAAATGCACATTATTATGCTTTTTTAAAATTAAAAATATCAAAAATAAATACCACGAAGAAATATATTTATGATTATACTTTATTTAACAGTATTACTATATACTTTGTGTATCCAAAATTAATATTATGATGTGTTATTTACAAAATAATATTTGGTTATTTCTCAAATAATAACTCTAAAAAAGAAAAAAAATAACATGAAATTTGATAAAAATGTAAAAAGCTATCGTTATTTAAACTTAAAATAATTATAGTATGCTCTTGAACAGAATTAGGACGCTCTGCAAAGTTTAAATAAATTCATAATTTAACACAATCTAATTTATCTCAGTTTTTTTAATTTTAAAAAATCCGTCTTCGAAGCTGAAGCGGCGTAAGGCGTGGCACCGAATTCTACTCTTCATTGGAATGATCAACTGTGAAATATATTGATTTGAAAATTTCGAATGTAATTCTTCAAATAACAGTTGACATATAAGGGAACACTTTCAGCATGCTCTATGAACAATGCCATATTTAAGCAAGTTTCCCTGCTTCGTGAGAAATTATGAAAAAGAATTCCTGACTGACGGTTCCCATTAAGTGTTTCTTTTTTCGTTTTCTTGTCGACGATTGCTATCTGTCATCTTTACTTTATGTGTTGTTGCTTCTGCAGTGGTGGGCACATTCTCGATTTAGCCAATGTTGATAGCATGAGATCAATGAACCATTTCATTCAGAAAAAATTATAAACCGCGGTGTAGAAATTGTCGTTGTCTACGTTACTCAAGATTGATTGTTTGCTTATTTCCTGAATGACCAAAGCGTCGAAGGACAAATATGAGGCTTTTATAAATGCATTATAACATCACGTTGCTGGTTGAACTTTACCGCGATGTAATAAGCTGTTTTGATTCCTGTTCATGAGAATATTTACAAATATCTCAAGATAGTTTAGTCGTTACTGTGTCTCTTAAGACGATTCTCAGGGTTCCAGGAGCATCGCACAAATATTTTAGGCAAAGAGTATTCGTATTGTGATGCAGATAATATATTTTGAAAAGATTAACCCAGTAAGTAAATCAGTCTAAAAATGCGAATAACTAGATTTTAATGGTTGTGCTGACTAGGGAATTTACTTTCGAATTTCGGACTAACAATGTTGGTTGAGAAACCACTGAAAGGTTCGTGTGTTTGAAGCCTCTCATTTAAAGTACAGTAGTTTGTCCTCCATATTCGGAATCACAAGTATAAAGTACTCTGAAAGAAAATCTTCTGAGCAAGTTTATAGACGATTGAAATGTGTAAAAAAATTCAAATGTTGTAAAAAGTGTTTTCATACCTGGATGTATTGGTAATCGAATATGTGTTGCACGACAGATTCTAAAATATTATTATCTACAATTGGGCCACGTTTCCGGTCATGAGGAATAGGAAGAGGAAGGTAAATCAAAATCTTGTGTGCTCGTTAATAAATTTTCTCCATCTTTAACAACGCAGCACCTCGATAGCATGTCAACTTCACATTTGTTTTCACCACGCTGATGTTTCACAATAGATTTAAATTCTTCTGATTGTAGTTTTCATCATTGAGCTCCTGAGGTATTTATATCAATAGATTGAAAGAGATTTATACGATCAATCGATGAGAATATCTGTTCTGAGTACTATAAATAGGAAGAGCTCAAATGATTTCAAGATAACGAGGAATTCCCGTTCCGTGATTATGAAGTTGGTTTCAGCTTTGGTGAGCCTCTTGATAAATAATCCTGTTGTTTCATTGGCTTGATATAGGACGGCACCAATAGCGACTATCTACGAGTCTGTATCAAGTAAAATCGCTCTTTTAAATTTTGAAAATTAAAAGCGTTTGGCTTATGATTTCGCTTTGAATATTATCGATTATAATATTATCCACTTTTGTCTGATTGAAAGTTGAATATCTGAACGTTTTAATGGTAAGAGTTAAGAATTTTGAGCGAAGGTAAAGAAACAAATTATGTGCTTCGATCAGCTTCTTAACATGAAGCTTTGACCTTGGTTCTCAATGGAATCGTAGATAATTATGTGACAGACATCTAATTTAATTCCTACTTCAGATATAATGGCATTAATGAATTTAATTTCATCTTGGATACAGGTTGATTTTTCAATGTTGATTATAATTTTATTAAGAACCAGAATGTCCCAAACATGATTAAATTTTTTCGCATGTTCATCTTCTGACAAGGAGAATTAAAGAATAGCATCAAGAAATATTTTTATGAACCAAAGATGTCAAATCAGTCCTTTAGTGTTCTTTGGAACATCAATTGGAAACATGTAAGTTTGAATTGAACCCTGATATACTCAAAATGGCCGTCGAGAATAACAAAGACTGACAATTTTCTGAAAAACTCTTTGACTTCAATCTAATGGTGGCGCTGTTTGAGATCAAGTTGGCTTAACAGTTTTGATCTTGAAATAGTCTGTTGATCAGATCACATATTTGGAAATAACGACGCATCTCATCTAGTAATTGCGTTACCTTCTCGATAGTTATACTCAAGTTTGATTTTTCCCTTCTTTTTAACAATTTGATACTCTGTGGATGCAAGGTCAGAGCATTGTGTGTTCTTAATGATCCCTTCTCTTCGAAGTTATGGATTTCTTCATTAAGTGCACCTTTAAACTTTGTAAGAATAGCTTTATGATTTTTAGATACTGTCCTATTCTACAGTACACTTATTTTTATTTTAACTCTTGGAATCTGTTGGAGCTTTTTGTTCCGTCTATCTTCTCGGGAAGCACATTTTAAAGTTTCTGCTTTGGAATTGCACGCTCCCATGTTAATATCCCTTTCTTTTAACATTGCATCCGGATTTTCAGTATAAGTTTGATTAAACTATCATTCGAGAAGATGTACATGATCTACAATCCTTAAGCTTTTGATTCGGTTGTCCATTAGGATATCATTTCTGTTAGAAAATTGGGATTCTGATGTATATAAGTAAACGTTCCGCCTATGACCAATATTTCTTAGTGAAATATGTAAGCAAATTATTTTTTGAGCTTTAGTTTTCCCTTCGTTACTTTTACAATTTTTACAATTGTTCCATTAGTTTGTTGTACCAGACGATTTTAAGAGATCAATGTCACTTTGATTCCAGTTGATGTAGCCTTGAGTTGGCCTATATAATTTTTTCTGTCCCAAGTGTCGAGCAGTGCCTATATAGGATTTCCATTAATATTACTATTTTGAGAGATTTTAATTATCTGTGATTCGGATTCGAGAATTTTGTGAGTCTCTTCTGTCTTTTTCCAGACCTCTCTTTCCGTTTCCTTTATTGGGCTTTGTGTCTTTTAAGCCATCTGTGCCATTCTTAGTCACTGTGGAATGATGATCTATTAAAGAAGTACCATTTATTTTATGAAATTGTGGAAGATGTAAACGTCGCTGATGTTATCCTGGGACTACTGACTGGTGTAAATTTCCCAGTATATTGGAGTTTAATATCATCAAGTTTGATGCTTTTCTCCACGATCGTTTCCTCGTCTTCCAGACCATGTTTTTGCATATTTACAATGTTGATTTGACCCAGCCGAACAAAGAAGAGATTTTCTCGTTTGCTTTAAATTAAAGTTTGTATAAACAATTGTCGTGAACTTCCACTTTAGAGTGAGACTGTTAAACGCCTCGAAGTACTCTCGAATAAGCTAGTTTGTGTCTTAGTAGATTTTCTTCAGTTCTTATTGATAGAAATAACGGCTTGAAGAAGTAAAACCCTGCTGAAAGCAGCGCGTCTACTGCAGTATCCAATGGGAGACGAGTTTTGATGTGTTACCAGAGCAGAGTGTCGATAGTAGTTTTAAAAAATCTTAGCCCTATAGAGTCTGATCATGAAAACATCTTAGACAGCTCCCAGAAGCTATCGAAGCAGTAACTGATGATATTTTCATTGAGATTACTCAACTCTTTTAACAGGCATGGAGTGATTATTTGCTACCAAACGGAGTGAAGAATATCGTTTGGCTCTTTTCGAGATTTATGTGAGATCTGTTTTCTTGAAACTGCCTATGTTATGGCAACGAATTTTGTGATGCAATACTCCTGAATAGAGCAAACACCCTTTGCAAAGTTTAAATTAATAAGCTAGAACATAATGTCTTATGTATTTCAATTTTTATTAATTTTTAACTATAAACCTCTAGGGACGTAGGGCCTCAACTATTCATTTAATTTTTGATTATATAAAAGTTTTTTTTTCTAATTTTGCTCACATATAAACTATTTAAATTCTGTCATCGGTTAAGATCTATGCTTAGGATTTAAAACAGAAGCTAATCTTTAAATAAAATATCATTGACTTCATTGAATTTTCCTCTCTAATAAATTGAACATCTTTTATTTTAAACTGTTTTCACAAATTTACATAAAAATAATCGGAGTTAACTTCTAATTTTTCTACGACCAATAGTTAAATTTTTGATTTCCTTGAAAGTATTAATGAGTATAAAATTTAGAATAACTTCAATTTCTTATATTCAAATATTAGAAGAATAGTTTATCGATATCTTTTATTTCATTAACCTAATTCTACCAAATTAAAAATGAAAACAAAAAAATTCAAGTGTTAAAATTTTGTCTATTTATAAATTTTATGATTTCAATTGTCAATTATAATTTCAGAAATTATCATTCACATATCAGAACATTTTTTTTAATTTGTAAAATAATTTTTATTAATTTACGGGGAATAAAATAATTCATATCAGAGATATATATCATAAATTGTAGTTTACTTACTATTCACATCATGAAATAATGTAATGAGCAAAAAATATTGAAAATGTAAATATTGCTCATGAATAATGGATATGTAAAAATAGATACCCATGAATTAAAATTTTTTATCTTGAAGTATTATTCTTAGTTTCGGGTTTCAAGATATATTATATCACAACCAATATGAAAATATATTTACCTTGAATTAAGACATTTTTATGAGTTACTTAATGTAAATATAAAAATAAAATCGGAAATAACTATGATTATATAAATTTAAATTATATAATATTCTGAAAATAATAATTGGAGCAAAATGAGGTTAAATATATAAAATGAGATATTTTGGAATAATTTAAAATAAATCATTGGTTGATCTAAGAAATCAAAAATACAATTAGATGATGGAAAAGTAAAAGATCAAATGGCGCAAAAATTTAAGATGAAATTTCATGAAAATTGCATTAAATATTCTTTCAAATATATACACAAAATTTTACATTTCAAAATGCCTATAACATTGAAAAACTGCACATAAAAGATTATAAAACATCAAATATATAATTACGTGATTTATGTTTGTCGGTTACAATTTATGATAAATAGATTTTAAATGAGGTTATTATCAGTCAAAATTTTTGTGTTTAATCAATTGATGCTTTAATTCAAAATAACTTACGAACTATTCAATTTTTAATTTTATAAAGACGAGAATAAAGATAGATTATTGTATGAAAATCGTTAGTTTTATGATTTAAATTTAAGCATTCTCTAACTTATCTGGTAATTTTTTGTGGTATCATTTTGATAAAATTTTTCTTAATTTATTTATTCTTAACACTATGAAAATATAAACACATATTTGAATAAGAAGAATAAAAAAAGGACTTAAAAATTTTGAAGATCGAAAACACGCAGATAATTGTTAAAATATTTTGAAGATAGAATATTGCTCAGTCTAGTCATTTTTTGTTTTTAATGACAACTGATGTGAAGAAATATAAATCTTTCTTAATTTAAGTTAACCGCAGAATTATTTGAGTGATAAATAAATAAAATACTCTTTAAAACAAATTAATTAAAAATATCTTCACTCAATATAACATTTTTGACTTTAATATTAGAATATTTCAGTTTTCGATGATTAAGTTAAAGAATTAAAATCAAAGTGAAAAGATGGGTAAGTCTAGGATACCAAAAATATTAAATTATTTTCCCAATCAGAATTATTTACGATTCTCTTGTTGGGTATTTTCGCTTCTTTGGTTTTTGAGTCATTTGAAACATTTTTTCATGCAGATTATTATGAATAAAAATACCTCTGACATTTTTCGAATAAAATAGTTTTCCTGATTTATCAGAAAATCCTCATCATTTTTAAAAACTGGAGGTTTGTCAAATGATAATTCGTCGATGTATGTTTCATTTTCTTGTATAATTTCCCGTTTTATTTCGAAATTAATTTCGTGAAGCGAACATTCGACACTCTTTGAAATACACATTTATGTCAGTTAATAAACTAAAAGATAAGTATCTTCAATAAGTTGCGCACGCTCGACCGAAATAAAAAGATATTTTACTCTAATTTCGTTTTTTTTCAAAAAAAACATTTGCATAACCAGAAAATATACTTTTAAATATTTATCGGCGCAAAAAAGCTTAATAATATTTTTTTAGATAAGCGAAGTATTTAGAATTTATAAATTCAAAAATTATTTCTATTATCTAAAAAATTAAAACTCAAAGAAATATTATTTATTTTATAAATTATTATCTTAAAATAAAAATTTTTTAATGATTGTAATCAGTAAAAATGGCTGGAATCGGATCTATCAGATTTGAAATAAATGAAATTCAGGTATTGACTGTGAAACTCTCGAAGATCAACGATTAATGAATTTGAAAAAACACGAAAAACGTTGACGTCATACGAATAATTTTGTTTATAAAAATAATGTTTTATCGAAATTAAATTTTTCAATAAGTGCATCATTTGAAAATTCATGTTTTTTTGATTATTTCAGTTTTAATCATCATTTAAATGTCGAATGATTTATCATGGTTTATTCACTTCAAATTATTGACAAAAACATTAATTAAAAAAAGAAATGAAATATACAAATATAATGATTTTACATTTAGTTGAATTATAATTTCAAAAATAATTAAAAGATTAACAAAGATATTGCAAGATAAAATTTTTCAAAGTGAAAATCGATTAATATAATGCAGGAGTAAGACTTAAAGAAACCCCCACTCTTTACCATTTAAAATAAAAACCTGAAACATCAAATAAATTATATTTTGATAAACTAAAACATAAAGCAGATTTATCTCCAAAAATTTTTGCCGATATATTTAAATGACTTTTTACAACAAAATTTTCACTCTTTCAATAAATTTGCGAATTTTCATCAAAATTTTGATTAAAAGGTCTCCTAACATCATCGTGAATAATAACAGAAAATAATCTTTAATTTGAATTTTATATCTTAAAACAAGAATTTTTTACTTTGTACTAATTCTGTAGCAATGAAAGTCTCAAAAAAAAACTTTAAATGATATAACATTTAAATAAAAACTTCTAAATTTATTAAACGCACTATATATTTATGTTACGATACATTTTTAGAATTGTCTATTTGTATTATTCGAGTTTAAATCGATCTAACACACAAGGTAAGGTTAAATCTTCTTGTTATTTTGTAAATCACATGTTGAGAAATACCGTAAAATAGATCATTTATACAAATATTTTTAAATTGTTCAATCTTTTACAATAAAACAAAATGTTCAGATATCCTATGTTTTATGTTGTCGCCTTATATTCTTATTTTTAGATTTCAAATATACAATAAAGGTATCGTTTTTGAATATCTTTCGAGGGAAAAAGATTTTCGAAAATATTATTTTATGAGAAGATTTACTTAAATTCTAATTTTAGAAGCATTTTAAATTTTATAAAAATAAAAACTTTTTCATACCATTTAACAAAAATTTTACTTTTTTTATAAATTTGAGTTTTTCATAGCGTTTGAAAATAATCATATTTCATACAATAAAATCGCATAAATCATTTAACAGATAGATTCAAAAAATATTTTGAACCCATTAAAAATTGTCGACATCTTCAGGCAAATTGAAATATTATATTTTTTAAACATGGTACTGAAGGAAAAATATTGTAGAATAATTTTTTCATACCATTTTATTTTTACAAACTCTATATATTTTATATTCAGATTTAAATTCGATTATCTACACTTTAAGACAATTCTTGAAATTCAAATACTGGTACATATTTACAAAATTACTCTCTAACTTAAATTTAAAATGAAGTAAACAAAACCATCAATTTGTTTACCGAAACTCAAAATCTTTTTATTATTTTTTTGAACTAGGATTATTAAAATCTATCAGAGCTTATCTGAAAAAAGTTTAAGAACAAATACACTGGAAAAAACGTTTAAGCATTCTTTATTCGTTCGACATCCATTCGTGGTCAAAATACCTGTTGACGAGTTGTGTGAGACTTTCACTCACTTAAACCTTCACCCCACCCAACGCATATTAGGGAAGTCTTACCTCTATGCAAGCTCATCTTTTAATAATACTATATATTCATGATAAGTTTCGACTTTTTCGTGATATAAAATAGTTAATATTGATCAATAATATTCCTGACATGATTAAAAAATATTATAAACAACAAAATTAAGTAGCTTAGTAAGCATAAAAAATACAATCCTAATATTGTCGATGCTCAATTTTTTGTTTTTTTATTATTTAAATGTATAATAGCTTTAAATAATAATAAGTTGAAACGAGTCTCCAGGGTATAAACAGTTTCATTTTTTGGCTGTTGGAATCTATTTTAAATTAATTCATCCATAAATAGTTTAACGACAAATACATATTTTATATAATGTATTTATATACATCAAAAATTGATGCAGAAACGAAATAATCAACTGATATTATATTTATGATTTATTTATCTTTCAGTTTCGGTCTCTTGCTGTATATACTGATGTTCATTCTCAAATAAACTTATAAATTGTAAGTATTAAAAAATTTTAAATGGTTTTAGAAAAAATAAAATATTTTTAAGTCTGCTTATCAAATCCAAATAATACACATATTTATGTAATAAATGTTTTAAGATTAAGCGAATAGAATTTTTGAAATATAAATTTAAAGAATTCGCTCGTTATAATTATATCATTTAATTCACAGATTTTTTTAATTATTAAATAGATTCGTGATTTTATTGTTCGCCATAAAATAGTATAATTTGAATGACTCTCACAACTTATGAGTATAAATAAAACTAAAATCTTCCTATTTTAGATTTATTTGCTGTTGAATAACACAATAGTCGAATATTTTGCCTCAAAATATTTTTAAATAAAATAGAAATGAATTAAACTTCCACACAATTCATTTATGCTATCACATTAATCAAATAAATACTTTTTTTGAAGTAAATTAAATTTATCTAAAACTGTTTCAAAGTGATATTTTGACCTCAAAAATATTTTTTTATATTTTAAATGAAGAATAAATAAAATTATAAGCCGATTATACTTTGATAAACGATATATTTTAAACTGAATATATGAAAGATAAGGGTTGGACATAAAACCATGTTTAAACTTTTTAGTAAAAATCAAAGATTTACGTCATTTATTACTTTGATTGAGTTAATCCATTGAGAATACACAAATGATTTCAAAAGTGTATCAAGAAAATTTTAACTTATAGAATATTTAACATTTAAATTATCTTTTTACCAATGAAATTTAAAAACGAAAGTAGCAGTAATCTAAAATTGAAATATAAAAAAAACTTCACGTGTTTTATTTTTATTTCATATCAATCTATCATATATAATTTTAGATATCTTTATTTGGCTTTTTTAAACTATTCATTCAATTGAAGGATAAAATTATAAATATTAAAGGGGAAAATATTTTAATATATACTAGTTAGAATATTCTTTTATCTTTTCGCCCATATATAATAGATGTAAAAATCCTTTGATGATCTTCCAGCAAAATGCTTACAAACTTTATAGAAAAGCATACATCAATCACTTATCTTCATTTTAATCTGATTGTTTTGAAATTGTGATAAATACTGAAGAATGTAAAAGTTGATTCAACGATGTTGAAACAAATGTTAAAATTTGTGTCTGCAAAGAAGATTCCCGAAAGTTGATGCTTAAAAGAGCTAAGTAAGCTGAAGGATCAAATAAAGTTTTTAAAAATTCGTAAATAGTTCTCAAAAGTATTAAACCAGTTATTGTTTTTGTTAGATGAGACATAAATTACTAAATATATTTTATTGCATAAATCTAACCTCGATAAACTAAATTCTCAATATAAATACAATTTAAGAGTTAAAAGCAGAAGAGATTGTATACTTATAATTAAAAGAGTGTAAATTTCGAAAGTTAAAAATACTAACAATTTTAATTTACTCATCAACTGACATTAAATTATGATGTTAATCTACGAATGTGATCATTTAACAAAAAATAATTTATATGAGAAAATCCAAATTTAAATATTTCAGAAACCACCAATATTCATAAAATATTTCAAGATTTTTACAAGTATTTTAAAAACTACGAATAAGATTTGAAATTAAATATTGGTATAACTTCAATGTTGAATTTTATATTGCTTTCTATCAGTAGTTTTAAATTTTCGTTTGAAGGCCTTACACATTTATCAACATCTGGTGAAACGTCCTTCAAATAACTTTCGAAATGATCTTTTTTAACACATAAAATGATTCACTCAAACTATTTTAAAAACATCAATTTAGAATATCTTATTTTATGCAAAGAATCCTTTAAATATATATTTTCTGTGAATTTAATTTGTGATAAAAATGGTCTGTCGTTGTTCATAAATATATACAGGATTTAAGAATTAATTATGTGAATTGTATACATTTTAGAAGATATCAATAAAAAATAACTTGGAGAATACAGAACTTATAAAAACAAAAACATAAATTTTATTCAATAAATCAAACAAAAAAATTCATATGTAAATTCCTTATCAAATAAAATAGTTTTGAAATGGAAAGAAAAATATAAAAACCATCGTGACATTCTATCAAGATAAAATAAAAACATGAATGCTCACAATGCTGAAATTCAAATAGTTAATATAAAATTTTATGTATTTACTGTATTTTTATCTTAATTCTTCATGTACTTCATGAACTTATACATAAGAAGAAAAGCATACCAATGAAAATATTTTTAATTATTTTCAATGTTTAAAGTGCATCAATGAAAAAGAAAATAGCGATTTTAATCATCCTAAATTCATTTAAGCTGTCTAAGTGCATTGTCCAGAAAAGTCATTTTTAATTTATAACATGATTAATACTCTTGAATTTATTTAATTTTCGTTTTTTTTCCATATATTAATGTTTTTATAGAATAGTTTTTTTGAAAATTATTACTGTGAGACAAATAATGTTTGGATCGCGTACTTCATAAAATGTTTCTGTGCATAAATAGGAGTGCTAAGGTTACAACATCGAAAATAATGTATTTTCGAAGTAGGATTATTTTTTAATAAATTCTTAATGTTGTCATTAAAAAAGGTCAGATAATAATTCCAACAAATATATTTTCAAGATATCTCGAAAAAATCATAAACATAACATAAGAATAATTTATTTATATTTGATATTTTTATTTTAAAATACTTGTAAAAACAATATTTTCTTTTTGATAAATTTAACAAAATGCATCCTATTTTTGTCACGAATATCGTAATGTCACGTAAATTAAAAAGTCTTAAGATGAATATAAATTGTTTTGTGATTCTAAATTAAATTTGTTAATCACAGAATAAAAATTAAACATACAAGCTACAAAATTAGAAACCTACTGGATTGTTCACAAATCAAGAATAATTTATATGTTGACCTTTATAACGACTAGCATTAAAATGAGTTAAATAACACCCATATCTTTTATTAAAGTGCTCAATCAGTTTCGTTAAAATTATATAAAAATCAATTCGAATTATTAATCATTAGAGATAGAGATCGATTTTCTCATTTACGATGGATGATGTGAGGAATCAATTTATATTTGAGTGTACTTATTTTTTGTATTAGTGAATAAATTGGTGAAATTTTAAAATTAATAAATTTTTATTGACATTATGGTGAAAATGACACAAAAATTGTACATTCTGATCACAAAAATACATTCTTAAGTAAAATAAAAATCAGATAAATTAACAGAGAGAAAATTTACGAGAGTTCGGTTCTAATACCTGTTATGATTTTTTTTGATTTATGAATAATCAGATATTTTTATCAACCTATATTATTTAAATTTATACTTAGTTTTAAATTTTGAGTGTTTTCTAAGAATTTATCAATTTGAGTCAGATTCATATTCTTTTGACAAAATTGACTTTAACACGCCAGACTAGAGATTCCTATATTTCAATTTTAAAAGTTTTAAACTATGTTCAGGTTTTTATCACCAAAATATGTTAATAATTGTATAACATAACAAATAGGTAATCTAAATAATACTTATATTTAGCTTTATAAATAAAACATAAAACAATAATAATTTAAAAACTTTTTTCTTTCAGATTATACTCTTTAATTAACATGAGATGAGAAGACTAAAAACTCAAAACACTATTCTCTATTTAGCCGAAAATTTTCCTTAGATTATAGAAGAATTTATTCCTTGTATGATGTATGCATTAATCGTAAAAATCGTATTTAGTCGTAATCATAATTGTTTTATACCTAGCAAATGTCGATAAAAGTTGTTAAAAGGCTTTCAAAATTCGAAGAATTTGATAAAGAAAGTGACTTGAATGAAAATTTTGAAAGATTTGAAATATTCCCAGAATTAATAAAAATGAAGAGAAGAATATGACTGATCTGTTTTTGGGAGTCTTTAGGGGAAAAACCTATAGCATTATTAAAATCCTGACAAATGAGGGAAGTCCTGCTCAGATCGATATTTCCAAGATAAATATAACACGACTGATGTTTCGCCCCGAAGACCTTGGTTATCTCCGAGAGATATAACTTTATGAATATCAGCCAAAATGAAGAGGAACCTGCTCAAGGTTTTAGCATTAGGCCTCCAAAAGGCAAGCGAAAAATGCCAGTTTAGATCCTTTCAAGATGACGCACTCAGAGACAAATTTATTCATGGGCTGTACGATCGTTTTAAAAACATAAAGCCGAGTTTATTTTGGGAAAGACAACTTGATTTTAAAACAGCAGTCGAAAAGGCAGCTCAAATCGAATTAGCCGTAAAAGAAGAGGGAAATTTGGAGAATGCTGCACGGTAAACGAGGTTAAAAAATTCAAGCCCTTAAATCAAAGGCCACGAAATTGCAAGCATTGTAGGAAATTGAATAACACAGATGATCGGAGCTTTTTTAAGAGCGCAAAATGTCATTCATGTGGAAAGAGGCCTATATCAAAGCTGTTTGCAAAGAAACGGAATCGGAAAGAGTGTCAGTTATAACGAAATTAAAAAATGATAAGTGTTTCTCCGTTCTATTCTTCTGTTCAGATTAATAATGTATCCATAATACTCGAAATTGATACAGGCTCACCGGTTACAATCCTGAAACTAAGTGATTTCGAACGAATTAACGCACCTCTTAAACCAACGACAGAGATATTCCAAAGCTACACTGGCCATATAATTTACCCTTTCGGAGCGGCTAAGGTGAACGTAACCTTGAATGATTTAAAACAAAATCTAAACTATATGTCTGTGACAATAGCACAAGTAAATGGGCTGAGATTAGATTCAAGAATTGTGCCCGGAAGGAACTTTGAAAATTTTTCACCTTTAAATAGAGTATATAAAACACAAACACAGCTATGTGTTTTCAAATGGAGTGGGCTTACTTAAAAACTTTAAAGCTAACATTATTCTCAAACCGAAGCACGTGGTTCCTACTGCAAAGCATGGCCCTTATCGCTTTTAAATAGGCGACAAATCGAAGGTGCGTTCATATAAATGGAAAAAAAGGACATCATCGAAAGGACCATTTTAGCGATTGGGCTCGACAGATCGTGTGTCCATATAAGAATAATAGAAAACTCCGAGTGTGCGCTGATTTTTCAACCTGTCTAAACGCCAGTATTGCATTCGACCGATATCCTCTACCCAGAACTAAAGACATAATGTCTCGGCTAACTGGAGGAAAACTATTTTCTGTTTTTGATTTAGCTTCAGCCTACTGGAAAATTGAACTTAATGAGGAATGCCGTCATTTCACGACAATCAATACACACAAGGGCCTTTACAGGTTTAGACGTTTACCTTTTGAACTGGCATCAGAACCAGCTATCTGGCAAAGAACCATTGAAAATATCTTGAAGGATATCAAGATGACAGCTGTCTATTTAGATGATATTATTGTGACTTGTCGAGCGCATAAGGAGCAACAATAAAAGCTAGAAGACGTCATGACGCGCATAAAAGACTATAGATTAAAGGTTAAATTGTCAAAGTTCCGATTTTTTCAAGAGTCAGTGCAATATTGCGGCAATGTTATTTAACAACATGGCATCTCGATGGCCCCGAGTAAGATAGAAGCAATTAGAAATAAGCCAGCACCTAAATGTACCCAAGAATTAAAAAGTTTTTTTGGACTAATCAATTACTATCGTGCACATATTCCGAATTTATCTACACTTTTTGCACCTCTTTACTATATTCAAGTGAAGGGGGAGGCATTTAAATGGAACGAAGAGAAACAGCAAAGCTTTCAAAAAGACAAAAAAAATTGGCGGAGAATATTGTTTTGGCGCATTTTAACCCAACACTTCCGATTGTGGTAGTGACGTATGCATCGTCGAAAGGATTAGGATCAGCAATCGTACACGTATCGGAGACAGACAATAGAAGGCTATTGCGCACGCGTCAAGAATATTAAATGCGAGCGAGAGAAATTACTCGTTTATCGAAAGAGAGTCCCTTGCTGTATGGTCGACGATTAAAATTTTTGTTTCTTATTTGTATGGTGTCCTTTTCGAAAAACTTCCAGACCATAAACCGCTTGTCAAAATATTCTGGAACAAAAAAGGTATCCCACAAACTATATCTTCTCGTATGATGAAATGGGCATTTTCTTATCTAGAATGAATTTTACAATTTGTTACAGAGTGGGTAAATCCAACACCATTGCCGACGCTTTGTCCAGACTACCTATAAACAGAGATATAATGAATGACTGTGCGGAAGTTGAGACTATAAATCAAATAAAGAACAATGTAACCTGCGTAAAGTGGGAAACTCTTAGAGAAGAAACATAAAATGACAATACACTGAACAAAGTTTATGATTTCATCATTAATGGTTAGCCGAAAAGGAAATTTGATCAGAATATTCAAGCTTTTTACCGAAGAAGAGACGAGCTGTCAACCGTAGATGGAACCATCGTCATGCAAAATAAACTTGTAATCCCAGAAAAATTAAAAATAATATTCCTAAATCGAATGCACGAAGGTCACCTAGGAATTATAAAAACTAAATCAATAGCTCGAACGTACCTATGGTAGCCAGGTATGGACTCGGATATTGATAATATGATATCAAGCTGTGCGAATTGTCAATTAGATAAACGTAAATTTCTCACGAAATCTGAAAATATTAAGTCGTCAGCAACATAATTTCCCATATAACTATTACACGTCGCCTTTTTGGGTTCACTCGCTTGCAAAATGCATTTGGTAATGATTGAGGACTTATCTAAATGTCCTGAAGCCATCATCATGGATAGGACGTCGGCAGAAGAAACAACAATAGTTATCTCTTATATATTTAGCAGGTTGAGAATACCAAAGAAAATTCTGTCAGCAAACGTCCTCAATTTACCCCTCGAATATTTAAAGATTATGCAAAGGTGAAGAATATTGACCACGATACATCCACACTTTATTGCGTCCCAACTAACAGTCTATAGGATAAATTTGTCCAAACCCTAAAAGGATCACGAGGAAAAATTACCAGCCATGACATTCATCCTCAACTTATGAAATTCTTACTAGGTTACAGATAAGCGTGCCATTATACCACAAACAGCCACCAGCTTTATTAATGTTTGGAAGACGTCTAAGATCATGGATTGATAACCTAAATTACCTTGACCGGATCATAAGTAGTTATGACTCTATGTTTAAAGAAAATGAGATGGTTCTGGCAGTGTTTTATGTTAAGAAGGAAAAAGGATTCAAGGAATAGTATCGAAAGTTTTTGGACAGCTACACTTTCTTGTAAAAACCGGTTTTGATACGATTCAAAGACACACTGATCAAATATTAAAATCTTTAAAAAAATACAGGAAAATAGAGAAATAACCATTCCTCCCGTAATTAAACAGCATTTGCCTTTTCCTACGAGAGTCAGTCAAGAAACAAACGGACCAATCTTTCATGAACCAGAAGAGTCCATCTCTGACAGAGAACAAACAGATATGAGCTATATACCTTCCGGGGATGAATCATTTGAAAATACAGGGCCTGTAAGACGGTCAAGCCGAGAAGCAGAAAGATCTGGGAAAGTCCATACATAATGATAGAGGTGTGATGTATGTATTGATCGTTAAAAATCGTATTTAGTAGTAATCATTATTTTTTTCATACATAACAATACTCATAAAAAACTACCCTACCTAAATACTTGAGAAAAAATTATTGGTGATCCACAAAAAAAGAAAAATGTTAAAATAACTCTGAATCCTCAATTATCATCACTGATTTATAAATACGAAACTGAAAATGGTCAGTATCCAGGATCGCTGTCGCATCAAAATACAAGTTCTTTTGACAACATTTTAAAAGACAGTAGTTTTAGTCAGATAAGTCGTTAGAGGTGTTTTCGGAGACCATCGATAACAATTATCAAAGAATTTAATCATGAAAATACTTTTTGATATTTTTAAATATACTTAATCTGATCAACATGAAATAAATTTCAAAACTGTGTTTTGAATGAGTTAAGTGTTTTATCTCATTTCGAATCATGTGCGATTTTGAATAAAAACCAATAGATTAGTAGTCTATTACTTCTGCAAATAATTGAAAACTTTCGCGAATTTTCATAATCTATGGAATATCTCATTGAAAAACATCAAATGTATAAAAATATTTTAAATCTTGAATTTTATAAAGATCAACAAGAATTAATGTCAAATTTGATCATGAAAATATTCTCAGTATATTTATATCATTTTGAGAGCTCTGCGAATCATTCTTTTGGCATAAAAGGAGGTTATTAGTTTGATGTGGTGTACTTATTGATCCTTTGTACCTTCAGAAATTTAAAGAAAAAGGAAGATGTATCAAAATAGTTTTAAAATCTATTTATGATAGAAAAGGATCAAAAATCACACATTTAATATCTACAAAGAAATGGTCATGATTGAGCCAAATGAACATTGATTTTGTTCTTTCCTTAATAATTGACATAAAATTTATTTAATTAAGGGTTTTATAAATTTTGAATTATTTTGTTTTCGTCTATTAATACATAAAATAGATAATATTTCAAAAGTAAGAGCGAGAAAATTTTTTTGATTGATCATTATTCATAAATTGATCGATATAAAGAACATGATTTTTTGATAAGATAACAAATTATATTGTTTAGCATTTCAGAAAACTGTAATCTTAATCGTATATGAAAGTTTAATATTTCATTATTGGTTTAAATTGAATGTTTTAAGTAGGTTAATCTAATCGCTTATTATTTTTTACTGTTTTAACTGTCAATATCATATTCTATCAAAATGTGCGAATTATATTTTTGCTTTATAGTTTTTGATAAGCAAATGATATCGTAGTAAAAATAAAAAGTTTTTAATGTTTATTATATTTTTAGATTAATCTTATCAAATTTAATAAAATAAGTTTGAACTATATTTCATTATCTTTAAACAAAATATATCAAGAAAGCGTTGTGATTTAAATTTTACCTGGAATATGTGTATTAAACGAAATTTAACTTTGCACTAAATTGTTTTTGTACTAAAATTATTAATTTATTAAAATAATAGAGATATTTTAAATAAAAATAATAACTAAACAACGTATTGACATACCATAATAACTCTCAAAATTATTGAGTAAATGGAATATATAGATTTACAGATTAATAAGTTGAATTAATGGGAAATGATTAAAGTTATAAGTTCTGGTTTCACATATTTTTAATATCAATATGAAAGAACAGCAAAAATGTCAATTTTTCATGCTTTTTATGTTTATTTTTTCAGATGTTGTACCACGAGAACATATAATGATAAATGTGAATTGAATCAAAATTACTAATAAAAAAATACTTGGTGAATATTTCGAAGTATTAGAATAATAAAATCTCTAAATTACATACATACTTCTCTTTTATGTGAACTAGTTAATTTCATAATTTTTAATCTATTAAACTTCTTGAATAATATAAAAAATACAATTTAGAGACGATTGACATGAAAAATGTCAGAATAAAAGACAAGAACGTAATATGAAAAATTATATTAAATATACAAATTTAAAAAAATCGAATATACATTTAAAATAAGATAATGTAGATAAAATACGTTTAATGAGTCGAAATGACATTCACACGAAAGATGATTAAACAAATAAAAGTAAAATTATTTTAAATGTAAAAATACGCAAATTAAATTGATAAACTTTCTACTTATCAGAAAAGTATATTAGAAACATAAAATAAGGTGACTGTATTATTGAAAATCACGAATAATAAAAGGAATTTTTTTTGAAATGAAACAAGATTTGTGATAACAATAATGTATGAACATAGTTTCATTTTTTTATCACCATGAAAATATTTGTATCAAATGTTTAGATTACATCCCTAATTGTAAATATTATATTCTGTTAATTTGAAAATAATGAGGATTAATAGTGAAATCTAATTGAAAAGTTGAATATTAGACGATTTAAGACATTTCAATATTAAAGGTTTTCAAGCATTTTAAAATCAACGAACTCAATATTTACGGGGTAGCTGAAACTTATAAAATTAAAATGGAAAAAACTAGAATAAGTCTGCTATCTCTATTTTATCTCTTTAGAGATATAAATTTATTGATGATGCAAAAATATCTTTTTAACATTATAATTTGTCTCATAATTCTATCTGCATTTTAAAATAAAATTGAACTTCATTTGAGACAATAATCATTACTTTTAAAAATATTATTTTTATATCACAACAAATATCCTAATTTTATCCCCTAAAAACTGATAAAATATCAACACTTACATATTTCAAATATCTAAAACGAAAGATATCTTTAATGTTGTAATTTTTAAATATATATAAGATGAATCATAACATATATTTTCAATTTTTGATTGGTTGAATAAATTCATATTTATTTTAATTTTGTTGATATTCCCAATTTATTTAACGTAGGATATAAGTGTTAATAGGACATATGAATATCTCTACTAAATATTATCACTCTTTTAAATACTACACATTCAACAATTTCTTGTCTAAATCGTTCATTTTATAATATCTCTTAAAAATATAAAGCCGAATATTTGGTAAAATGTTTTTACGAATTTTTTAATGATGAATTTTATTTTAAAAAATTAATCATGAGTTATTTATGGAAAAAAAATTAAGAATCTTATCAGCACAAATTACGGGTTCCGATAAAAAATTATTTTTATCTTAACTGAGAAAAAACTTAATTTTCAAAACAGTTCACATTGCCACATACAATAATTTACAGCTTTGATGATACAAAATATCAATCACTACTCACCACTTTTAGTAGAATATATTTTGTGAAAATCTTTTTTTATAAAGCTAGTTTACAGGATTTAAAATTTTGGAAATATTTTATTGTAAAAAGTGGACAAGAGTACAAGAACATCATTTTGAAGTCTATGATTTTCATAATTTGAAATTTGATTAAATTTATTTTTATTTACAATTGATTGCATTGGTTCCGATAAATCTTTCTGAAGTAATCGATCAGCTCACCAGTTAATTCATTTTTTTAAATATTTATTCCCATGTCTGCGTGTATACGGATATGATAAAATAGTTTAACAAATCAAAAGATTCTCTACAAATATAATTTCCAGTTCAACTGAAATAGTAGAAAATGTTTTCAGTGTTTAACTTCTTTAACATCAAAATTGTTAAATTTTTATTATTCCTCCAAAATATTGGTTGATTTTGGCATCTGTTATTTCAAATTATGTAATCGTAACAGAGGTCAGACATTGTCTATTTATTCTTATCTCAGTTTCTTCCACAATTACTTGTCTTTCAAAATTAGTTTAAAATTTAGATTCTATTTTATTCTAAAATATTTCTCTTTTGAATAATCTTTCTCTAGCTTTTATGGTAATTCTTTAGCATGAGTCTGTAACCTATTATATGTGTGTATAAATTCATTCGATATAGTAATTTTTTATCTAGATTATTGAATAATCAAAGATGGGTAACTATTTATTGTTATAAAATTGTAAATAAATTGGTTTAAAACAAGCAATGAACACAAACGTTTTAATAATTTTTCCTTTGATCTTAAGTTGCTTTTAATCTAAACAAAAAGTGTGACGATACTTGGCTTAGAAAGTTAATATAATATAGGGAGTTCGAATAAAAATGACTGTAATTTGTTTTGGATTTTTTATACTAAATACGTACACATTATTATCACTTTTTTCATTTGATCATTTCGGTATGATACCATCTGAAACACATGAATGAGATTGATAATTTGATGAAATACATTCATAAACTTCAATCATTGAATTATTTTCATGTTTTGTAAAAATATATATCTTTGATAAAAAGTAGATAGATATTTCAAATATGTTATCATGAGTCGATTAATTTTTTATATAAAACAATAAGTTCGTAAATGATCATAATTATAAGTATTTACTCGTTTTTCATCCACTAAAACATTCTATGACGCACATTATACCAAATATTTATGAAATACGGATTTAATTATCTTTAAATAAAAAAATATGAACCAAAAGTAATTAAAGACCTGATATTGTTCAAATACATTTAACATTCATAATTTATCACAGTATATTAATTAATTTTTGTTCTTTTATTTATGTGATTATAATCCATCCAGCATATTGCATAGGATAGTTTTTGCGCATAAAAACTAAAAAGATAAGTTTTGTCAACTATTGCTTATGACATTAAATGAAAACGATGAAAAAATCATATCATAAAATCGAAAATTTACTTTTCTCTGTAATTTAAGTTTTTACATATTCTAAAAAAGTATTTTTTTATTTGATCAGTGTCAAATAAGAAAAAATTCGGTGGAGTGTTAACTTAAATTACAAAAATACTGCAAACAATTGCATTAAAATATAGCTGATTTATTCATTCAATGTTATTTATCATATTAAATCTGTCAAAATAAGATCCATATAATTTACACAATTTGAGACTCTTTTAGAATGAAATTACTCTTTACTTCATATTTATTAATAAAATAAAATATTAAATACTATTCTTTCAGACTCTTTGTTTAGTGAAAAATTTTAAAGCTAATATTTTTGTAATTTCTTTTAACTAATTCAGTGATAACGATAACAAAGGTTATTTTCCTAAATTCATAATAAAAATTTTAACTCTCACAAGGTTTTATTCTTGACAATGCTGTTATTAATAAGACATCTACATGTAAAGATTATAATTAACAGTTTAATTGAAAATATAATGAAAAAAATTTCAATAGTTGATTCAAAGTGAGAATTAAAATCGTCTCCTGTAATATTAATCAATAAAGAAAGACAATATTACCCCTAAAGGCAAGCATACATTTAATAAATACATAGAGATTTTAATATTTGTATTCATTAAAACAAGCTAGCGCTGCCAAATACTTTTGTGGATAAATTAGTTGAAGATATATCTTCTTTTTGTTCATTATCCTCATCAAATCATATGAATCTATTCTTAAAGAATTAAGAATCAAATACTCATGTTTTGTTAAGGTAATTCCAACAAAAGCTAAACTATACAGTATAGTAAACGAGAATCATATTATATTTGTTAAATGATTCATAGAGTAAAGATAGGTTCAACGAGAACAAGAACAACGGAAAACCAATTTTTCATGAGGTACTGATGTGGCGATATCGTAGTAGAATACCACGAACCTCTGGAATGAGTAATAGATAGTCAATATTTAATGCGGTATAATAGACACATTCATTGATGGTTACCTCAAAAATGTTTCAGCATTTATTTTTCAATGCCTTATAATCAAGCTGGAGGATGTTGGAACCAAACTTTTTATCCTACAACTGTACCGTTTGCAAACTGGAAAGAAAAACATGTATATTGTAACATTCTACGTGAAATTATCGTTCTCATGAAATTAAAGAATGCCTTGCATTATTACCGTTGATTTCCAGTATTCTTTAATATCGGCTTTTAAACTAGAATTCAAAGAGAGAACAACATTCGGTTACTATTGTCATTACAAAGAAACCTTATGACGAAAGATCACATTATTCAATGTTTTCAATAAAAATACAAATATATCCCTGTCTAATATTGAACTCCTAACAACGCTCAAAATCTAAGAAGTTAATTCTTGTTTAAAATACATTAATTTCAAACATAATGATGACGAACATCTTGAACGCTCTTATAAATTATTTTTCATTGACATGTATTAAAAAGAGTTCAACCTCATTATGATATCAAATGCGTAAAGAGATTATATCTCACACAATGGATTAAAAACAACCATGAACGATTTAACTGGGTTTGTGATATTTTCCTGAATGCGCATCTAAATCTGACTGAATTTATTTTTGTTATTAAAAGCAGCATACGTTTTCTACTGTGAAAAATATTTAGAATCTCAAGAGAATTTAAGTTGAATTATTTATAACCGAGAAAGATAAATAAATCAATCACAATTAAATCATGATAAAGATGAAAAAAATCAAATAATTTTTTAAAATATATTTTTCATTATAAATTAACATACCTTATTTAAATTTACAAATTTTCTAAGAATTTCATAGATTCATATGTTCATCCATTTAATGTTACCTTGAATGTAACCTGAATTTTAGATTAAAAATTTAAAGGAACATTTAGATCAGAATAAATAATAAAAGTTTAAACAATAAAAATATCAAAAATATTTTTATTTTGTTGAAAAAATTCAAATAAGGAATAAATTTAAGTGATATCAAAACAATCCCATTAATAAATTTTATGATATCATGATTATATTTTTGATCTTATTCTTATTAAATTCTTCACAATCATTACATTTTGCTCAAGTTAATCCACAAAATACTTTAAAATTGATGTTGGATCCAAAATTATAAAATACTCTGCGGATTACAATGAGCATGAATACCTTATTATATAAACTGGAAAAACTATTTAAAGATGAAACAAAGATATGTTAAAATAAAACACAAATTTGAAAAAAAATAAAATTCATTAAATATTATTATTTGAGATGTATCAGACATATAATATTATACTGAGTTTGCGCTGAAAATTATCATAGTATTCTAATTAAAAGGCGAAATTTTTATGAAAAATTGATTTGATACATCATTTATTCTAGTGTTTATATATAGATGAGCGAATCGATTATTTTTATCATACATAAATTTATTTTTTTAGAATTGCAAACTGATAGAGCATGATTAATGCTTAAATACACTTTTTAAAGATTTAATTTATCATTAAGCTCGTATCAATATAATTTTTGTAAATTTTGTGTGGAATTTATCTTTGGGGTATTATATTGATGATTTGACAGTCTAAAAATAAAAATATACTTTTAAAGTATAAATTAGATTTGTCTACATTGTAATCGCATTAGTTTTCTCGTTAAAGATTAAATAACATTGATTTGAACCCAATTTAAGTTAAAATCTAATATCAACTAGATAGTTAGACCACTTTAATGATGTCATAAAATTAATGTGAATAAATTTTAAATTTAGTAATAAATAAACGATCAAATGTTTCAAAGACTATGATTAGCCTGATTCTTAATTGAGATGTTTACGCACAATTTATCTTTTGATCATTATGAAGTGAAAAAATAAAAGTATACTCAAAGAATATTATAAATATGATTTTATTCAGATAAGAGATTTCAATTTTAATATTTTGCCCATTAAATTTATTATACGAGATATTCAATTCGACAATTGTTTTATCAAATTATTTACTGCCAAATAAGTGGAAGATAATAATTAAAATTATCTTTTAAATGTTGAAAATGGAAAAAATATTTACATGATAAAAGTTTTATTTGACCATTCTGTTTTGATATGCAAAATCGAAATCGCACGTTTCTAGAAAACAGAGGGAAAACATAATGGTATTTATAACCATAAATTAATTAATTAAAGAAAATTAGTTATTATGACGTTATTAGAGCAAAATTTAAACGAATAAAAACTGCATCATGCAAGTAAACTCAGACAAAAATTATTCCATCTCGTAGAGTTTTTAACTAAGATATTTGGCGTGTATATATGTCATTTATGAGAGTTCTGCCCAAAATAGAATTTTCAATATCTTTGATATGCATGTTATAAATTTATAAACAAGAATAAACTAAAATGACATAGATACTTGTAAAATCATACAAAGAAAGTAAAAATAAATGAGATGATGCTTTTAAAGATTTTCAAGATAACTCAATACAGAATCATAAATGGTTTTGTGT
>JALDNG010003155.1:0-29892 GCA_024349245.1 Neodontobutis hainanensis | reverse complement strand
TAAAGAATAAAGAACACGAATGTCACACTCACCTCCTCACACCAGCACACAGCAACACGTCCGTCTGATACTTTCACTTTCGTTTGAGTCACGTGATAGCAGCCCCTGCACTCTCCCTTTCTGAGTCTCGTGATCAGTCTGAACATAACTGAACAGGCCTAAACCAGGTCTAAACCAGGTCCAAACCAGGTCTAAACCAGGTCTAAACCAGGTCTAAACCAGCTCTAAACCAGGTCTAAACCAGGTCTAAACCAGGTCCAAACCAGGTCTAAACCAGGTCTAAACCAGGTCCAAACCAGGTCCAAACCAGGTCTAAACCAGCTCTAAACCAGGTCCAAACCAGGTCTAAACCAGGTCTAAACCAGGTCTAAACCAGGTCCAAACCAGGTCCAAACCAGGTCTAAACCAGCTCTAAACCAGGTCTAAACCAGGTCTAAACCAGGTCCAAACCAGGTCTAAACCAGGTCCAAACCAGGTCTAAACCAGGTCTAAACCAGGTCCAAACCAGGTCTAAACCAGCTCTAAACCAGGTCCAAACCAGGTCTAAACCAGGTCCAAACCAGGTCTAAACCAGGTCTAAACCAGGTCTAAACCAGGTCCAAACCAGGTCCAAACCAGGTCTAAACCAAGTCTAAACCAGGTCTAAACCAGGTCCAAACCAGGTCTAAACCAGGTCTAAACCAGGTCCAAACCAGGTCTAAACCAGGTCCAAACCAGGTCCAAACCAGGTCTAAACCAGGTCTAAACCAGGTCCAAACCAGGTCCAAACCAGGTCTAAACCGGGTCTAAACCAGGTCCAAACCAGGTCTAAACCAGGTCTAAACCAGGTCTAAACCAGGTCTAAACCAGAAAACAACCAGTTAACAACAGATTCGGCTGAAACTGTTTTTACCAAAATACTAACAGTGTCACGTTTTAACATCGGACCCAAAAACAGGCAAGACAGTGAAAGTAAAAAAGTACATTTATTTGAACTGAGGCTAGAGACCAGATGGACAACAACTGGACAAGATGGACAGGTAAGTATGAAGGTAGAAATGTTGGACGTGTGACTGAGGACTTGTAAAATATGAAATACTCAATGGTAAGTGTCGTTGTTGTTTTTGTAGTTTATTTAGTTCTGTAGTAAAGATTATTTAGAATTAGATTTATTAGAATTAGACCAACTGTGGAGACATTTTACAGAAATAATAACGCCAATACAATAAACATTCAAAAACTAAGAGGATATTACATCACAGTAAAGCTCTGCAAAGTGTAAATAGAGAATAAAAGTGGGACACACACAGTAACACTCAGTGGTTTTGTTTGTGAAGTGAGATTTCTTCAGTTCTCGGATCGACCTCAGATCACAGTCTACACACGCAGCATTTCTATTTTCATAGTAAACAGGACGGTCCTGGACAAGTGGAACATTAGCTGAAATCCCCAAGAATAAATATCAAAAGCCAAGGAAGACAACAAACAGCTCCAGGCCTTGACAAATAGTGTCAAGGCCTTGGACTTTCTGCAGATTTCCCTGTAACATGTATAAAACTCATGGTCGGCTGCAGCCCTGGAGAAGAGAAAATATCACTGGTATAACTTTATATTTGACTGCAAACAAAATAATACTTCCCCTTCTTCCTTTAAACATATGTGGTCCTGTGGTAAATATTAGGGTCAGACTAAATATTTGACAAATAAAGGCTTGATTTAAATCTTTTAATGTAATAAATAAGTCACTTGATTATAATAAAAGTATGTTTCTTTACTTAAGACAATAATTAGTGGCAAACATTTAAAGAGACTAAAGTTTATGTTTCTGTTTCTAAAATATAAAGTAACTCTTAGTTTGTCTTTTAGAACAATTAGAAGTGAATAATAAAGAGAAGTACATTTACTTTTAAATATTTATTAAATAACTATTGATTAGTAACATGTTATTAATTAACATATAATATAATGAAAATTCATGTTTTATATGATTTTATTTTGTTGAAATAATTGTATTGAGAGGTTTTTGTCAAAAGTGTTCCAATGATTCCACTTCCTTCACTCTTCCTCTTTGTTCTCTTTGGGATTGGTCAGTTGTTGCAGTCGGTCAAGGTTATAGTGATGAAGGAAGAAGAGGAACATGAAAACGAAGAGGAACGAAGCAGTGACAGACCAACGTTTAGCGCGAGCTGAGACTAACAGGAGACAGAACACTCCTCGTCTGGTTCAATAGAACTGTAAAAGTAAACTTTCTAAAACCTTCTGAACAGTAACTGACCAAGTTACAAAGTCTATTGTTCTTCTGCCAAAAGTAAAAAAACATTTCTACAATAGGTCTTAAAAACATTTACATATTGTACAGTCTTTATTTCTATTTTTAAATCCTTATTGTTCTTTCCACAGACGTCTTCTCGACACGTCCTACAGGAACTCATCTTTAAAGACTTTGTGCTGTACAGTGGAAAATATAATCTTTGTAGCTTCAGAGAGTTCATCAGTAGAACTGGTCTGAATAAAACACTTCCAGCCACTATATCTTGTCTGGACTGATTCTTAAATTCTTAAATGATTTCTTAAATGATGTTGCTACACGTTTTAGCAATGAGTTTCATCCAATTAGAAAACAATAGTTTGTTTTAATCTAAGTTCTTGATGCCCAGAAAATCAGAGTCTTAATGCTTTAGCTGCGACAGAAACAGACGAGAAGAGACAACAACTTAGTTTATTCAGAACGCTGCTGCTCGGGTTCTAACTAACACCAGGAAGTACGACCACATCAGTCCAGTTTTAAAATCTCTGCACTGGCTTCTGTTGCTCAGAGAATAGACTTTAAAACAGCACTTCTGGTTTACAAGTCTCTAAATGGTTTAGCACCAGAATATATTTCTGAAATGCTAGAAGCTTATGAGCCTCCTCGGACTCTGAGAACATCTGGGACAGGTTTCTGCTGGAGCCCAGAGTTAGAACTAAACAGGGTGAAGCAGCGTTTAAGTTTCATGCAGCAAAAACCTGGAACAACCTCAACTTTAACAATGTTCACCAACACTACAACTTAAAGTGTTTTTATCTGCGCCCTTCTTTTAAAATGTTTTACATTTTTTTCTCATGTTTCTAAATCTAAATCCTGTAAAGCACTTTGAGTTACTCAGTGTATGAACTGTGCTTAATAAATAAAATTGCCTTGCCTTGTTCACAAACTGTTTATATTGTTATCACAGACCCAGTTTCGTGACGGGACAGGCCAGAGTCTTTGTGACCCAGAACCATCTGAGAGGGCCTCTGTATGAAGGCTAAGGGCAGGTTCTGTAGGTTTGGACTCTTACTCAGGGCCCTGTTCTATGAAACCAGATCATGAGGGTTAATCCTGCTTTTCTGTTTCACAAAGTGTGTTCTCTTTCTCTGGAGGTAGATCTCTGAGGAAACTAAGATCCAGGGAGAGGATAAAACACAGCCCAGCGACCAATCAGGGACAAGAACCGAGCTGCAGGTGTCGAGGAGACGCTGAGGAGAGTCAAAGTGTCCCAAACGTAACTGAAGAGAACATCTCTAAAGTAGGAGCCATGGAGCTGGTTGTATCACGTCACAGCCACTAGATGGAGCCATTAACCTTTATTCAAATGAATGTCAGATTAATAATCTCTGTGATCCATTCGTTTTGGATTTAGTTCAACTTTTAGATTTTATATAAAGATTAAGTCTTGGTTTAAGTTGAATTTCCAGAAGTAAATCTCAACAGATGCAAAATAAACAGCCTCTGGATAAAACTTAGAAGAAATACAACCAATCAGAGAAAAAAATATGTTGCATAAAGCCCGCCCCTTTTTAGATTTACTCAGATTTACTAAAGTCCAGATTTACTTTTTACATCCACTCATTTTATTTTTAACTTCATTTAACTTCGATGACTTTATTTTAGACCAAGAAGTGGTCTTGTCTTTATTAAAGTCAGACTTCATTCATTCAGTCTCTGGTGCTGTTTGTTTGGAGTTGAATGTAATCTGGAGTTTTTCCTGGTGTTAACTCTCTCAGACCTGTCGCTGTGATTGATTCTGTTTCAGCTCCAGAGAAACACAGGGTTAATGAACCTGACTCCAGACTCACACTGTTAGGTTTGTTTAACTGTAGGAGACACAGATCCGAGGCAGGACTAGCTTCTAGAACATGGCCCAGGTCAGAGCTACTTCACTGCAGCAGCTCCTTTTACAGCCCACGTTTTAAAGCTCTGTCAGTCAGATGGAAGAGGCCACAAAGACTGATGTATGTCTCACTCCAGGCCTTGTTCTCGCTGTAGACGCTCCTCACTCGAACTGTGAAGACGAGGAAAACCGACGAAGACACAGGTCACACACAGAGCCATGAGCCAGACCTGAAACAGGAGGAGTGTTCTTTGTCTTTGAGGTGGAGGTGGATCAGACTCTTCTGTTGTTTAGTTTCTCTTCACTGAACTGTATAAACTACATGACTCTGTTTGTGGGGCTCTTGTCTTTAGGACGGACCAGGTTCTGATGCAGCGTGTTTCCAGGTTAAAGTGGAATGTTGTGTTGGTAATAAAATTATTTTCTCTTATTTAAAAGTAAAAACATGGAGGATTAGGGAACATAGATTTAAAGCTAAAATGAATGCTAGCCTTTATAAAAACACATCTTTAGACTTTATAAGAAATGCACGTTGGGCCAGAGACAGAAAGTGTTGGAGGAAGAGAGTGGGACGAGTCAGGACCAGAGTTTAAAGTGTTGTTTGTGATTTTACTCATAAATATGTCCTGGATTGGAACGGTTCAACATCAAAAAGGCTTTTTAACAAACTTAATGACATAGTTCTTGTGGTTTTGTCTTGTATAAATCTTTAAATCAGGATGAATGTGCAGCTCTGATAAAGCTCCTGGATTGTAAAGACTCTGATGAAAGTCTTGGAGATATAAGAGGCTTATATCAGTGACCAGACTCCCGCTCAGAGCCACTGTTTCATGGACTTGTTCTGTAAGCACCAAAACTGTTCTGAGGACCAGAGCCACACACATTTGTTTTTAGACTGCTCTCACTCAAAAGAAATGTGCACCAAACTAAAGGGACTTGGACTGACTTTTAATGTAAACTTCTGCTCTGTTCTGTTTGGACTCATGGAGGAAAGGTTCACACCGAGAGAACCCAGGGTAACACCTCCTGCCTCAGGCCTTGCTGGGACTCTGCCGACGTGCCCCCCATCAGTCAATGTAACTCTCTTAATATAGTGTCTAGTGACTCCGACTGGAGTTACAGACCGTTTCTCTTCAATTTACACTCACAGTGTAAAAAACACAAAAATACTAATCAGAGGAGTGCATCTAGAAATATCTTACTAAAAATAAAAAGCATACACTGTAAGAATGTGGCAACAAACTGTCAATGTTATGAAATGCAATAGTCTTTACTTTATCAATAATAAATAATAATATCTTCCACAGAAACACATTCTCATCAAAACACAATCTCACAAAGTCCATTTAGAGCAGGCCTGAGCTCAAATGTAACATTAACTGAACTGGAGCAACTATTCACAAAACAGAACAAGAACAGAACAAAACATAAGTGTTGTTTTTACACTGCTCTGTTCACAGCTCGACTCAGACGGCTTCATGTGTCAGACCAACGCAGCAGAACAAGCACAAACATTAGATTTGACACAAACACATGCTTTACTTTGTGGATTTAAGTCATTGTCTGACACTAATTTGACATGATCAGCAAAAATCACAAAGAAAATCACACATGTACAGACTTTTATACACAATGGATTATAGAAATATCTTATTAAGCAAAAACCATCAGTCTTTACATTGTCTGACATGTATTTGCTTCATCCTTGCAAGGATTAAAACCTGACCATTCTTTTCAAATTGTATACGGTCTTCATTGTCTCTGTTCATTTCATCTGTAAAGGAAATTCTTATAACACTTATAACGAAAAACATAAACAGGGGTGAGACTTATGCACATTCATAATGATTAAATCAATCATTTCTCTATTTTGTAAAACCAGGTCAAAATCAATTCTTCTGCTAGAGTGTGAAGTCCTTTCTTAAAGGCGTTAGTTATGTTGTTACAAACACATAACCAGTTTATAACTTAGACTCGCCCCCTAGTGGACAAATAGTGTAATACTTTGATGCAAGTTTAAATGATGTTAGTCTTTCTTTGGGACTAGACTGAGGCTAATTGTGATTCAGGAAACACGGCTTCAAACCAAACAGATCATGGCAGGAGACCCCTCATAGCGCCCCCTACAGGAGTTATTAGTATACAGGTATTTCTGTTACTCTTTATATTTTGGTACAACTGGTCCAAAAATCTAGTCCTATTCTGTTTGTGGCTCATGACTGGTCCAGAGGGACTTCATAAAGCTTTAAAGTATTCTGTTTGTTCTTCTTCACGTCCTGTTACTGACACACTTTCTCTCGTCAGGATCTTGAAGAAAGCACGTCCTGAATGTGGCAGTGTTTCTAGCTCTGACTCCTTTGAGGGCTGTTACAGCTGAGCCGTGCAGAGTCTGTGGAGCCTCTGAAGAAACTCATCAGCTTTAAAATCAGACTCTTTACTTTATCAAAGCAGTGATTCTTGAAACTTTGGCAAAAACATGTCCCACAAGAAAAGTGCTAATTCTGTTTGAAATGAATAACATTTTCATGAAGAAAAAAAAATCAAGGTTATAATTAGGGGGTCCTTTGCTCATATGTAAAGTTATTTTTTATTAATTTATTGATTATATGCTGGCCCATTGTCATTTCAACTTGATTAAAAAAAGATTAATCATTTAATTAAATAATATATTTACCACATGAAAGAGTACATTGTAATATATATTAAAAACTACAGACAGTGAGTTGTGAACAATATTTACTATTATTTTGTGATTGTCCAAAATGTGTCCCACATATTCGTCATCACCGTCAGATATTTATAAAAATGAATAAAATCAGGCTCAGATACATTCCTGAGCCCCCATTTTCACACCTTCAGTTGTACTTCATGCTTATAGATTACTTTAGCTCCTGTAAGTTTGCTATTTTCTCTTAAACTTGCTCATATTTTTGAAAACTGCTACTGTCACAACCATAACATGTCAACACTGTCTCTTTTGTGTAAAAAATATATTAGAATAGATTATGAAATAAATGTATACTTTTTAAGAAGGCGTCTGAACTAGCAACAGAGGCCAAACAAGATGGCTAATGTGAACAATGCCTTTCATGTGAAAGAGTAGTTTTTTGTCACCATCGTCAGGTTTTCTGTCTTTTATTGTGTCTGACGGTGGTGACAAAAACATGTAATTGTAATTGTCATTTAAAAAAAAAAAAAAAAACACAAAATGAGGAGGTTGCACTGGTAAATTGCAAAACAGCCAAGACCTTATAATAATATACCTTCAGATTTTGTAATTTAACTAACTTTTTCTTTTCAAAAGTAAAACCTGTTTTATCCAAATTCCCAAGAATCACTGAAAGGAAAAATAATAAAAGCGACTAAAACAAAGATTTGTTTAATCATTTAACCCTTGTGCCCTCTTCACATTTATTATTTTAAAATATACACATTAAAAGAACTCACATGAAGCTTCCTTTCACCAGTGTTACAGCTGCAACACCACTGGAGGCAAGAGTTAAGTGTCTTACCCAAGAACACCAGCGTATGAACTGTGGGGAGATACTCACTGAGATACTCCCCCCAAACCCACCCCTTTGTGAAAAGAATAAACTAAATATAATAAATAATTAATAAATAAAAATAAAGTTGCTGTTTATAAATCAATCCAAGAAACTTATCAAGTCCAGGTTCAGAATTAAGACCAGGACCAAACATTTAGAGAATCAGAAGGGTTTGTATCATAAAAATAAAGAGGTTGATTATATGACTAAACTCATCAACTTTAAAGCCTCTGTCAAACTGAGCATTTTTTGCTTTTTAAATTTTTAGTTTTAAATCAGGGGCTGCAAAGTGTGACAGGATCAAAGACAGATCTCATGATAATAAAACCAAAGAATGCCCAACAAATTAAAATAAAACTGTCCTGACTTTGACTAGAGTAAACTGTCACTGTAACAGCTCAACAGGAGCAAATATGCCTTATTATTATTATTGACACACACTCAGCCTGTAAGTCTAAACTCAGGGTAAACAAACAGATCCAATCACAGAAGCACAAAGCTGACATGGCAGGACTGTAGTGTACATGAAACACACACATTATACTCTCCATCCTTTCCCAGGTGAACAAAAACAATACACACAGTGTTATTTGATCTGGGCTCTTTGTCTCCCTCTTGTGGCAGCCTTGTGTACATGTTGGAGAAGAAATGCTCGAAGACTATCCAGCACTCTTTTATGGGCAATATATTTTTAAGTTTATCTTCCGTGAGTACCCATCCACTGCCCCAAAAATAACCATATTGTACCTGTTGAGAAGATACGGACTTATTAAACGCATTGCAACATGTGCAGCATGTTTTCTGCATCTAATGGTTCTATAAACAAACGTTTTTAAATATTTTTAGAATTAATTACCTCAGCACACTCCAGTAATGTTTAATCTCCGACGATCTGCAGCAAAGTGGATTGCCGTAAATCAATTTAGTGCAAGAGGTCAAGGGATCAGGGGGCGGGATTACTGGAAAGGTGACCAATCACAGGAGGGTCAGTGCCACCGGTAGTTCCCGCCCCAATCCGCCAAAAGTCTTTCTAGAACCGATAATCTGCGCGTGGAGAGTTCATATCTGCTCAAGGGAATTGAAATCATTTGCTCGTGTCGACTATTGTCGTGATTCTGACTCCAAACCGGATCGTCTACAGTCTCTGTCTCTGTGGGACACTGCGCTCACAGCAGACGTCTTTGTCCGCCTCCCGCTGCAGAGTCTCAGTCTCGTCTGGGACGACGCCTGCAACAATCCAGGTTTGTCCGTGTCTTTGTCTGTTTGTGAGTGTGAGCACATTTTAAAAGGCTCGTGTTTTAGAGGCTTTGCTGCAGAAAAGTGTAAATGTAGTCAACGAAGAAAGTGTCGGAGCTAATCCCGTCTTCACTAGCGTTACACGTCTCTGGAGTAATCCATGTTCAAAAGGACTACATCTGCAGAGTTTGAGCTGCTTTGAAAAACAGCAGCGAGCTCATAAACTGGCGACAGGCTCAAGCCACAACCACGAGGCGCTTGGCCACTTTTAAAATGTCCGCCATTGTTTTAGCCTCTACGAAAACAGTCCGGACACTTTTGTAAAAACGGACAGGGTTTGTCTGAAACTGTCCGCTCGGACTTTGTCCACGTGTCCTAATGTTTCTGACTTTACTCAACAGGTCAGAGAAAAGTAGGCTATTATTGTTATTTCAAATGCACACACATAAATAAAATAGAACAAGTGTTTTTAAAGCTGCAAGACATGTTTGTGAACATTTGATCAAAGCCTTAAATCGTTAATTATGAGCTCATTTATACAAACTATGTGTTTGGTATGTTACAGTTAGCTTAGCCACATAGCCAGACTAATAAATCGAACACCGAGTGATTTTTTTTTTTATAAAACCCAATAGATTACATAGTTAGTGTGCTGGAGTTAGTTTGCACATTAAGCAGAAATAAAGCAGTGTAAAACATGACTCTATTGTGGTCTCTGTTTAATGCCACCTCCTTTTTGATGTATTTTTAATCACAGGTCAGGTCACTTTCAAAAGACAATATTCAAATACAAAGGGTTCTACTTGGTTCAAACACTACTCTATATTCACCAGAAGAGGGCGACAAAGACATTATTTACAACTCCATGTATCAGTGTTGTTCTGGGGCTGTAACTCTAGTCCTACCGACAAGTCATACCTTGTTGAACTTGTCCTCGACGTCTCTTTCCTTTTTATTTGGCAGTAGTCGACAGGAAACAGAGCGAGACAGCGAGGGGAGTGACACTGGACAAATGAACCGAGCAAGACCCCCGTCTACATTTGACTTTTCGCTCTGTTTCATTTTGTTTCACTTTTTACAGTGTTCTTAGTCCAGATGAGTGAGCACGGCCCGTCTAGTCTTTTCAGAGTCTTTTACAAGGCCTTCTCTCGGTGGGACATGTTTGTAGAAAGTCTCCAAAAGGCTTCCAGAACCAATGAGCCTCTGTCAGCTCCTCTTAATGTGGAGGAGCAGCTGCTGTTCTCTGGGCTTGTCCTGGTGACTGTCTCTAAAGGAGTGCTTATTGTTTTTGTCTTTTGTATTTAAGATGTCTTTTTGGTCATAGACCATAAGAGATTGGGAACAAAGACCAGTAAATTAAGAACCTTACCATGGGACTCTTCTACGTCTTCACCATAACAAACCAGTACATCCAGGGCTTTCAGAAATTAAAATGTCTCGTACCCTTTCAGACAGGTAGTCTTTAGTGGCCTGACATGCAATTAACTAACAGATAACAGTTTTATTATTGATGAAGGTTGCGTTTTTTTATTAATTTTTTCATCCATGACAGACGGAGGAGGTGGGGGTATAATATTCTTATTACATTTTAGTAACTATTATGTACATTATACTCAACATGTTGCAAAATAAAGGGGTATTTTCTTTTCTTCCAAAGTGTTTTTATTGAACATCTTATCAAACCTAAGATACATTTTACAATACATTTTCTTTTTATGTTAACCAACCCACCCAAGAACAATCCCCACCTGTTGCACAAATACGCATATTGAAATAAATAAATTAAAACAATCATTAACATACTCCTCTGAAATTGAGATTAGAGAGGGATCCATCTTCCTAATTTGTTCCAGAACCAGCCTGCTGTAGCATACCTTATTTTTTCCATGGTCAGATTGTATAAAAGACCAGTGAGCCACATTTTAAAAGTTAGAGGGAACTTTCTTTCCATTTAAGCAGTATCTGCCATCGAGCTAAAAGAGTAGCAAATGCTATGAGGCTTTTGTTTTGATTTAAGTGAAAGTGCCGCGGTACAATATCAAATATAGAGATTATGCCATTAGGCTCTATGACTGTCCCCAATGTATCAGAAATAAATTTTAAATATAGACTTCCAAAAATCTTCTAGTTTTGGACAAAGCCAAAACCTGTGAGACAGAGTGCCTGGTTCGGCTTTACATCTGTCACAGTGAGGATCTATGTCTGATTTAAATTTTGCCAGTTTTACTTTAGACCAATGTAATCTATGAACAACTTTAAATTGAATCACTCAACGTCTTTGATATATTAAAGATGAGTGAATGTTTTTCAGTACAAATTCCCATACATCCTCAGAGATTCCTATATCCAGTTCCTCTTACATTTAGTCATTTAGCAGACGCTTTTATCCAAAGCGACTTACAAGTGAGGAAAACAATGGAAGCAATTTCATCAACACAAGGTAACAAAAAGCATAAGTGCACAAAAACTAGTCAGTTAAAACCTAGCACAGTTTACAAAGCTAAGGATAAGAAAGACAATTTTTTTTATTTTATTTTTTTTAAGAAAGGGAATCGATAGAAAGGAAGTAGAATTCAGTGTTTGTCAGTCATGTGTTGACGAAAGAGATGTGTTTTCAAGCGTTTTTTAAAGATGTCTACAGAACCTGCTGATCTTGTAGCAGCAGTAGATCATTCCACCAATGAACAGATCCAGAGAAAGTACGTGAGAGTGATTTATTTATTTTTTCCTTTTTGGGATGGTACCACCAGAAGTTGTTCATTTGCAGATCGCAGGGATCTGGTAGAACATAGGTCTGTATCAGTGAGTGAAGATATGAGGGGGCGGAGCCAGTGGTGGTCTTGTAGGACAAGAGCATAGCTTTGAACTTAATAGGTGCATCAACCGGGAGCCAGTGTAACCTAATGAGGAGAGGAGTTACGTGCGCTCTCTTTGGTTCTTTTAAGACCACTCTTGCTGCTGCATTCTGGATCAGCTGCAGAGGTTTGGTTGTGCAGCAGGAGACCAGCCAGAAGAGCATTGCAATAATCCAGTTTGGACAGGACAAGAGCCTGGACTAGGATGTGTGTAGAGTACTCTGATAGGAAAGGTCTAATTGTCCTAATGTTGTAGAGGATGAATCTACAGAACCTGGTGGTGCTGGCAACATGACTTGTGAAGTTTAGTTGATCATCAATTACCACTCCCAGATTTCTGGCAGTGCTGGACGGTGTCCAGATTCCCACAATCTTCTCACGTGAGCCAGAGGACCCATATTATGAGTATTTATTGCTATTATCATAGCTTTTACCAATGGCCCCTTTAGAATATGGATTAATTTTAGAACAGTCTCAAGAAGTGTCTCAGGTGGTAATGAGGGGAAGTGATTAACAGACCATGCAACAAAACTGCGAAGTTGAAGATATTTATTTGTTGGTAAATTGGAATTTAGATTTCACTTGCTCAAAGTTTGCAAACGTGCCTTCAATATACAGTCCTGCTCACCATTATTGGCACCCCTTCATGTTTTGCATAACTGAGTGAATGTCTTCAGAAATAAATGGAAATGTACCAAATTTATATCAGCAGGATCTTTTAATTGTAGGTCCAAAGTAAGTTAACAAAGACAATTGTTATTTCAACATAGATATTGTAATTATAAAGGAAAAAACAGAAAACCAGCATGTGCACTAATATTGGCACCCCTCCTTAATATTTGGTTGCACACCCTTTGGCAGCGATGACAGCCTCCAAACGTTTCTTATATCCATCGATAAGCTTCTTGCACTTCTCGGGTGGCATTTTCTCCCACACTTCCTTTGCAATATGCTCAAGCTCTTGAACATTTGCTGGGTTCCTTTCTCCAATGGCAGTTTTCAGCTCCCCCCAAAGATTTTCAATTGGATTGAGATCAGGACTCATTGCTGGCCATTTTAAAACAGTAAATTTTTTCCCTTTCAACCATTCCTGCGTGCTTTTGGAGGTGTGCTTTGGGTCTTTATCTTGCTGGAGGACCCATGATCTTCGCCTCAAACCAAGTTTCCTTACACTGGGCAAGACATTTCGCTCTAGAATTGCTTGATACTCTTCTGATTTCATGATGCCTTTGATACGGTCAAGGCCTCCAGTACCAGATGCAGCAAAGCAGCCCCAAAGCATTATGGATCCTCCACCGTGCTGACTGTTGGTATGGTGTTCTTTTCCTTAAATTCTTCATTGCGCCGTCTGTAAACATACTGTTTGTGTGCAGGACCAAAAAGCTCCACTTTTGTTTCATCTGTCCATAAAACATTGTCCCAGAAGGCTTGAGGTTTGTCCAGGTTCTCTTTCGCGAAGATCAATCGTTCCTTTTTATGCCTTTTCTTTAGCAATGGGGTCTTCCTTGGCCTCCGCCCATAAAGCCCCGCTTTGTTTAGTGTGCGGCGTATGGTACTTGTTAAAACAGTTACACCAGACTGCTCCGGGTTGGTCTTCAGGTCTTTAGATGTTTGACGGGGTGTTTTTTCCACCATTCGTTCCAACCTTCGAAGACTTCTGTCATCAATTTCCTCCCCCCCCCTTAATAACATTACGCACCGTTGAAACATGGATGCCAAGGTCTTTGGAGATGGCCTTATACCCTTTGGAGGTCTTTTGCTTGCAAATAATAGCATTCTGGTGTCCTCAGACAGCTCATTTGTCACACATGAAGAGGGAATAACAGGTGGCTTTTTATAAAACCAAAATGTTCATTTATTGGCTAAATCGGGTCACATGGGTGGAGGCAATTCATCACAGGTGAGCCAAATTGGGTTTCCATACTGATTTGCAGCAAAGGGTGCCAATAGGCTACGTGCACAAGCGGCGTGGCGAACTTCCGCTATTGTCAGAAGTCGACATATCCGTTTACGGTTTACTCTCTATCTTCATCCGTACCCACTATCCCCTCACGATGAGTGCTGTTGTTATTATGCGGAAAAGTAGTACGGAAGTTTCAGAGAACTGTGAGTGGATCTAAGGAGCATTGCTGTGTACCACTTTGCACTGCTTCAAGTCGGTATAACAGCCATTTAAGCTTCCACCGCTTCCCGAAGGACACCAACCTTCGTGCGCAGTGGCTACACAAAATAAGGAGGGCGCGATTTTGGTTACCACTCATACCAAGGTATGCAGCCGACATTTTCACCATAATGAAATCCTCACTACTGCTAAGGGTGGACAGGTTTTGGCAACAGGCTCTGTTCCATCGTTATTTGAGTGGAATAACTATACTAAGGTGTCACGGGCGGTGTTTGGGAGCGCCAAAGACTTCCCTGTGCCCTGATCTTTATTAGAAACTGTAAGGAGAGCAAGTTAAATTGAAGTTTCAATTATCACAACAAACTGCGTCTGCAAAAAAGTTTCTATACTAATACTTAAGTAAAAAGAACACGCCTCTAACTAGCTTAGCCGCTATCTGCCAACACACCATATTAGATTAAACTACTTACCCTCGTAATTGTGCAGGTAACTGGATATGTATAATTTAAATCCCTTGTCCCTCTTGCTTGTTGGAGCAGGGGACCAGGCATCAACGATGCGATGAACATTGCTAACACTTATTTTCGGCAGGTCCTGAAGACATCGAGTAAAATAAGCCATTTTGAGCGCCGCAAGTAAACCGGAAACGGATATGCCGACTTCTGACAATAGCGAAAGTTCGTCACTCCGCTTGTGCACGTAGCCTATACCACTGACAAGGCAAGCATTATGGTTTTCTCTGTTTTCCTCATAATGTTTCTTTTTAAAAGTTATTTATCATTTACTGTTTGTGTCAAACACAAGCTATCTGTAGTAATATGTTGGTTAATTTGATACATTTCCTTCAGTAGATATTCCACAATATGTACATAAACTTCACGGGTGCCAATAATGGTGAGCAGGACTGTACATATCCTTTAGTACTCTAAGGCCATTTACAGACCAGACACCGAAAGAATCATCAATAATAGAGGGAGTAAACATGTAATTTCTTACTATGGGGGCATAAACTGATACATCAGTAAGTGAAAAATGTCTTCTAAACTGTCCCCATATTTTGAAGGAATGCTTAACCACTGGATTCAAAAGTATTTATAAATTGGCTGAGGTGATGCATGTAGAGAAGCAGGAAGGCATGACAAGTTTTTAAGGGACAGCGACTTAGCGCCATCAGCATGTGAGTTAAACCAATATAACATAGAACGAGCATTGGCTGCCCAATAATAGTATTGAAAATCGGGTAATGATAGTCCTCCATGCTCTCTGTGTTGCTGCAGCACACTTTTCGGATGTGTGCATTGTTACCATTACATATAAAAGCTGATAATAGCTTGTCTATCAGTAGGAAAAACGATTTAGTTAAAAATATTGGGATACACTGGAACAGATATAGAAATCTGGGTAGAATGTTCATCTTGACAGTGTTTATCCTGCCTCCTAGTGATAGCAGTAGTGTACCCCAGCGCTCAAAATCTTGTTTTATAGAATGTATCAATGGGATAAAGTTTGTTTAATAGAGGTTCTTGTAATTATTAGTAATCCATATACCTAAATACTTAAATTTGTCTTTACTTAATTTAAATGGTAAGGTGTTAAATGTGATAAGTCTGGCTGCAGTGTTAAGTGGCATAAGTTCACTTTTTGCATATTTATTTTATAACCTGATATTTTCCCCAAAATGACAGTAAATGAGGCAGTGTCTTAAGCGGATCAGACACATACAGGAGAGTATCATTCGCATAAAGGGACACTTTATGTTCAGTCTGACCCTCAGTATGCCTATAATAGTATTATCAGACCATATGGCCACTTCCAGGGGCTCAATCATCAGTGCAAACAATGAGGGGGATAATGGGCAACCCTGCCTAGTCCCGCGGCTTAATTGGAAAAAGGATGAGATGTTGTTTGTCCGAATTGCTGCTACAGGAGAGGAATATAAAACATTTATCCATGATATGAATTTGGCACCAAAGCCAAGTTTCTTCAGGGTATAGAAGAGATAATCCCACTCCACCCGATCAAATGCTTTTTCAGCATCAATTGACAGGAGCACCTCAGGTGTATCGGGTGGAGTGGGATAGTGAAGGATATTCAAAAGTTTGCGTATATTGTAGAATGAATTTCGATTTTGGATAAAGCCAGTCTGATCGTCAGATACTATTGAAGGTATAACAATCTCTAATCGACAAGCTAAAAGTTTGGCAAATATTTTACTATCAACGCTTAACAGTGAAATGGGTCTATATGAACTACAATCTAATTTACTTTTGCCCTTTTTATGAATTAAAGAGATATCTGCTTGTCTCGTGGTTTCTGGTAACGACCCTGAGATGAAGGACTCGTCATAGACGGCAAGTAAGATGGGGGAAAGTTCTGAGGAGAATTTTTTTTTTTTTTTAATTCACTTGGAAAGCCATCTGGCCCCAGTGATTTTCCACTTTGCATGGTGGCAATTGCTTTCAATATTTCATCAATAGTGGGCAGAGTAAATTTGCTTAAAAAAAGAGTCAAACAGTGCTTCATTTCTACAAGATTAAGATGAATAAAACTGTGAATAATACTCCATAAACCGATTATTAATCTCTAATGGTTCTCAATAAGTTTTGTAGATAACAGATTGATTTCTGTCTGAAGAGCCAATCGCTCCTTAAATAAATCAACAGATGGTGAGTGTGAGAGAATCCCATCAATTATTGCCTGGTATTCACATTTACTGACTAATGAAAGTAAACTATTATCAACAAAAAATAATCGCTTCAAGAATATGTTTTGTGGACCGTGAGTAAAAGAGTAGCATCTACGCCCAGGATTCTGAAAACGCCACACATCAGTCATTCCGTAAGTTTTAAGAAGCTGATTGGGTACTACCGTTGATCGAGTTAGTTGCATGGCCTTGGGTGAATTACGATCCAGTGAGGGCGACAGTACACAGTTAATAACTCTTCCTAATATGACTTGATGTGTATCTATATCAGGTATTCGGGAGAAGAGGGTAGTAAAGAATGCATTATCGCAGTTGGGTGCATACACATTCTCTAGAACTACTGGGGTACTGTTCAGTCTGCCTGTTACTATTGTATAATAGCCAGCAGAGTCAGCATCAACTTTTGACACTACTTTTTGATCTAAATAGCTGTTCCCCTAGATTTGGAATGGAAAATACAGTAAAAAATTTGTCCTACCGATCCCCCTCTAAGTCTAAAGTGGTTAGATGTGTTCAAATGTCTGTGGAGGTTCTCAGTCATCCAGGACATCTTGAAGAAAAGGTTTGAGTAAAAGTAACTGGACTTCTTTGATAAAGTCTCTTGGAATAGAGATGAAACGTCTTCACCTTGGAAAAAGAAGTCCAGTTGCTTTTACTCAAACCTTTTCTTCATGTGTTCAAATGGGTTTCTTGCAAGAAGGCAATA
Organism: Neodontobutis hainanensis; assembly: GCA_024349245.1. Taxonomy (NCBI): domain Eukaryota; kingdom Metazoa; phylum Chordata; class Actinopteri; order Gobiiformes; family Odontobutidae; genus Neodontobutis; species Neodontobutis hainanensis. Next base: position 12,612 of record JALDNG010003155.1, on the reverse strand, counting down.
TCTGCTTTCAGTTCCTTAAGATGTGAGAGTACTTTTAGCGCTTCACCGGGTAATTTAGAGATTTAACATTCCATTCCATTATTTTTAAGTTAATCGATGAATCAGATAAAAACTAAAAAGAAAAGCATTAATTTCCAACCCTTTATTTAAAAACATAACTAAAATCTTTAGAAAGTGCACAAATATGTTGCTGATTGAACATCCCTGAGCTGTTATAATAATAATAATAATAATAATAAAATAAAATAAAAATGGACTAACACAAAAAAAATACACATGTATGCTTTACATCTGCCAAATTATATAGACTTTTTTTTAAATAAAGTGCCACCTGAGCTGCCAGAACAACAAATAATTTACAAAAAAATAAAGAACAATGCAAATTATAAAACTTAACAGTTTTAACACTTTTTTTTCTCACTTTTACATTTTTGTCTCTTGCAGAGAAACAAGGGATCCTTGGTCAGATGCAAACTCTCATTAAATAAAGAAGCTGACTACAGCCACTGCTTTTATAATGCACACGTGCGACCAGTGTGGGAACAAGTTTACCACTGTGCAGTGTCTCAAACAACACCGGCGCATCCACACTGGAGAGAAGCCTTACAGCTGTGACCAGTGTGGGAAGACATTTTCACAGGCAGGTAATTTAAAACAACACCAGCTCATCCACACTGGAGAGAAGCCCTACAGCTGTGACCTGTGTGGGAACAAGTTTACCACTGTGCAGAGTCTCAAACAACACCAGCGCATCCATACTGGAGAGAAGCCTTACAGCTGTGACCAGTGTGGGAAGACATTTTCACATGCAGGTCATTTAAAACAACACCAGCGCATCCACACTGGAGAGAAGCCTTACAGCTGTGACCAGTGTGGGAAGACATTTTCACAGACAGGTAGTTTAGAAGAACACCAGCGCATCCATACTGGAGAGAAGCCTTACAGCTGTGACCAGTGTGGGAAGACATTTTACCAGGCAAGTAATTTAAAACAACACCAGCTCATCCACACTGGAGAGAAGCCTTACAGCTGTGACCTGTGTGGGAACAAGTTTACCACTGTGCAGAGTCTCATACAACACCAGCGCATCCATACTGGAGAGAAGCCTTACAGCTGTGACCAGTGTGGGAAGACATTTTCATATGCATTTAGTTTAAAACAACACCAGCGCATCCACACTGGAGAGAAGCCTTACAGCTGTGACCAGTGTGGGAAGACATTTTCACAGGCAGGTAATTTAGAACAACATCAGCACATCCACACTGGACACAGACCGTACTATTGTGACTATTGTGGAAAGACATTTAGACGTTCAAGTTCTTTTAGGACACATTACCTTCAACACACTCGAGAGTTGGTGATACCATGTGAGCTGTGTGGAGAGATATTTTACTCTAAATGGACTTCTTCTCAACACCTAAAGAAACACGCTGAGGTGGAAATGGGGAAGTGTGGACCATAATTAGACTCTGCATCCTGAAGTTTTTATAGGTGTACATTATGCCCGCCTCTCAGCTCCAGGGTCTTGGATGGACGTGTAATGAGCTGACGTGTCAGTCATAGGGATGGGCACCAAAACCCGGTATTAAATTGGCCCCGGGGCTAAATTATGAAACACCGTAGTATCAGTAAGATCTGACGCTATCGGTTGTGCTTTTGTTACTTGAGGGGAAAAACTGAATGTACTATGTATTTTTGCTTAATGTTATTGTGCACATTTTATCTCACCAAACACTTCTAATGTGCGATCATATTATGACGTTTGTCTGTGAGATCTGTCATGTGCGGAGGAGGCTGTCTCTCTCACACACACACCACAAGAACGAGCACGTCACAAACACAACAGTACGAAAACTCACACTTAATACAAAGAGTGACGATGGCAGAGAGAGCAACAAGAGTTGATGCAGACAACGCTTGATGTCATAAGTGCAACAAAATGTTTGCAAGTAAGGGCTGAAAAACCCGCAGTCTGTCTTCTTTCTATCTTTTTGTTACATTTATTGACAACTTGAAATTGTTGAACCAATCCTTTGTTTTGTTTTACTCTGCTGTAAACTCTGTTAACATTTACTTTAAATCTTTACCCCCTCCTTCTGCTGTGTCCAGTCTTCAATGTCCTCATCAGTCTCCTGTGTATTTAATCCTAGACCTTCCTCCCAGACTCTGCCAGATCGTCAGTCGACTGCTACAGTGAACTTTGTCTTCGGCTGTAGCGGTGTATTTGTCTTTTTGTGGCTCGTGTTCCGTCTTACCTGCTGGGATTCAGGAGGCCCACTAGCCTCCTGTTCCTGCCTCTGCCTGCTCCAGTCTGCTCCTGCTCTGGATTTTAAGATTCCTCAAATAACATCTCTGTCTCAGGCCTGCTGCTTTGGGTATTTACTCACCTGCTTTCAATAAAACCTTTAGAACTATGTCATCTGTATTCTCGTGGTGTCGTGACAGTTCAAGTCCAACTAATCCAGGTCCAGAACAAAGACTGAACCAAAATAAAATTCAAGCCTTTTATTCGACTCTTATTAAACCCTGAGTCTGAACACAGTCTGCTTTCAGCTCTTTTCACTTCAGTAAACACTTTTACACTTTTACAGTTTTAGATTGAAGCTGCTGTCAGTGTTTTAAAATGTAGTTCATTTATCAAAGAAACAACAAAACAATACAACATAAGACAAAACATTTTAAAAGTCACAATTCAGCAACAAAATGAAAACAATACAAATAAAAGAACCATAAAAATGTAAATGAGTATTTAATATTCCACAAATATATTCAAGACATTTCTATAAAAGCAACAACAAAACTCCTAAAGTAAATATTCAGCATTAAAAGTTACATTTAAGTGTTTTCTTTTTTGGTTTAATTTAAAAACATTACAAAAATACAGTGAAAGTACAGTTTAACACAAGACGCGTTTTCCTTTTGTCTCTGTTTTTCTTTCCCCTGAGTGACTTCACCTTTTGTCTCCGTGACTTTATTCGACTTGTTCTTGTCTTTCACACGAGCGTCCAGCGCAGGAAGGAGAGTCCAGCTCCTGAAGATGACCCCAGGACGAGGAAGAAGGACACCAGAGAACGGGTCTTTACTTCAAACAAACCTGGAACAAACAGCAATTACATTAGAGCTGAACAAAATCAGGCACGTTTAGTTTTTCACAAAAAGACCTGGTCCTTTTTTAGAGTTTGTGGTATTTTGTAACTTAGTTATTTTAACAGTTTTGTGTCAAATCTATTTATAACCTCCAGAAATCCAACTAAAACCAGGTTAAATCCAACTAAAACCAGTTTATTTCCAACAAAAACAAGTTCCAATCAAACTAAAATCGGTTCAAATCCAACGAAAACCTGTTCCAGTCCAAATAAATCTTATTCAAGTCCGACTAAAACATGTTCAGGTCCAACAAAAACCAGTTTAAATCCAACTAAACTGGTTAAAGTCCATCTAAAACCTGTTTAAATTGAAGAAAAGCTGAAGTTGTTCAGATAAGACTAATATAAAAACTGACTGTGGGGCGGAGGACCTGCAGGGGCCATGTATCCGCTTGTGAAAGAAAACCGAGCCATGATGAAGAAGAAGGCCACGTCAAGACTGAACAGGACCAGAACTTAGAGTCTGGGACGCCCCACATCTGAGAGGGCCTCTATATGAAGGCTAAGGGCAGGTTCTGTAGGTTTGGACTCTTACTCAGGGCCCTGTTCTATGAAACCAGATCATGAGGGTTAATCCTGCTTTTCTGTTTCACAAAGTGTGTTCTCTTTCTCTGGAGGTAGATCTCTGAGGAAACTAAGATCCAGGGAGAGGATAAAACACAGCCCAGCGACCAATCAGGGACAAGAACCGAGCTGCAGGTGTCGAGGAGACGCTGAGGAGAGTCAAAGTGTCCCAAACGTAACTGAAGAGAACATCTCTAAAGTAGGAGCCATGGAGCTGGTTGTATCACGTCACAGCCACTAGATGGAGCCATTAACCTTTATTCAAATGAATGTCAGATTAATAATCTCTGTGAGCCATTCGTTTTGGATTTAGTTCAACTTTTTGATTTTATATAAAGATTAAGTCTTGGTTTAAGTTGAATTTCCAGAAGTAAATCTCAACAGATGCAAAATAAACAGCCTCTGGATAAAACTTTGAAGAAATACAACCAATCAGAGAAAAAAATATGTTGCATAAAGCCCGCCCCTTTTTAGATTTACTCAGATTTACTAAAGTCCAGATTTACTTTTTACATCCACTCATTTTATTTTTAACTTCATTTAACTTGATGACTTTATTTTAGACCAAGAAGTGGTCTTGTCTTTATTAAAGTCAGACTTCATTCTTTCAGTCTCTGGTGTTGTTTGGTTGGAGTTGAATGTAATCTGGTGTTTTTCCTGGTGTTAACTCTCTCAGACCTGTCGCTGTGATTGATTCTGTTTCAGCTCCAGAGAAACACAGGGTTAATGAACCTGACTCCAGACTCACACTGTTAGGTTTGTTTAACTGTAGGAGACACAGATCCGAGGCAGGACTAGCTTCTAGAACATGGCCCAGGTCAGAGCTACTTCACTGCAGCAGCTCCTTTTACAGCCCACGTTTTAAAGCTCTGTCAGTCAGATGGAAGAGGCCACAAAGACTGATGTATGTCTCACTCCAGGCCTTGTTCTCGCTGTAGACGCTCCTCACTCGAACTGTGAAGACGAGGAAAACCGACGAAGACACAGGTCACACACAGAGCCATGAGCCAGACCTGAAACAGGAGGAGTGTTCTTTGTCTTTGAGGTGGAGGTGGATCAGACTCTTCTGTTGTTTAGTTTCTCTTCACTGAACTGTATAAACTACATGACTCTGTTTGTGGGGCTCTTGTCTTTAGGACGGACCAGGTTCTGATGCAGCGTGTTTCCAGGTTAAAAGTGGAATGTTGTGTTGGTAATAAAATTATTTTCTCTTATTTAAAAGTAAAAACATGGAGGATTAGGGAACATAGATTTAAAGCTAAAATGAATGCTAGCCTTTATAAAAACACATCTTTAGACTTTATAAGAAATGCACGTTGGGCGAGAGACAGAAAGTGTTGGAGGAAGAGAGTGGGACGAGTCAGGACCAGAGTTTAAAGTGTTGTTTGTGATTTTACTCATAAATATGTCCTGGATTGGAACGGTTCAACATCAAAAGGCTTTTAACAAACTTAATGAGATTGTTCTTGTGGTTTTGTCTTGTATAAATCTTTAAATCAGGATGAATGTGCAGCTCTGATAAAGCTCCTGGATTGTAAAGACTCTGATGAAAGTCTTGGAGATATAAGAGGCTTATATCAGTGACCAGACTCCCGCTCAGAGCCACTGTTTCATGGACTTGTTCTGTAAGCACCAAAACTGTTCTGAGGACCAGAGCCACACACATTTGTTTTTAGACTGCTCTCACTCAAAAGAAATGTGCACCAAACTAAAGGGACTTGGACTGACTTTTAATGTAAACTTCTGCTCTGTTCTGTTTGGACTCATGGAGGAAAGGTTCACACCGAGAGAACCCAGGGTAACACCTCCTGCCTCAGGCCTTGTTGGGACTCTGCCGCCGTGCCCCCCATCAGTCAATGTAACTCTCTTAATATAGTGTCTAGTGACTCCGACTGGAGTTACAGACCGTTTCTCTTCAATTTACACTCACAGTGTAAAAAACACAAAAATACTAATCAGAGGAGTGCATCTAGAAATATCTTACTAAAAATAAAAAGCATACACTGTAAAAATGTGGCAACAAACTGTCAATGTTATGAAATGCAATAGTCTTTACTTTATCAATAATAAATAATAATATCTTCCACAGAAACACATTCTCATCAAAACACAATCTCACAAAGTCCATTTAGAGCAGGCCTGAGCTCAAACGTAACATTAACTGAACTGGAGCAACTATTCGTCAAAACAGAACAAGAACAGAACAAAACATAAGTGTTGTTTTTTACACTGCTCTGTTCACAGCTCGACTCAGACGGCTTCATGTGTCAGACCAACGCAGCAGAACAAGCACAAACATTAGATTTGACACAAACACATGCTTTACTTTGTGGATTTAAGTCATTGTCTGACACTAATTTGACACGATCAGCAAAAATCACAAAGAAAATCACACATGTACAGACTTTTATACACAATGGATTATAGAAATATCTTATTAAGCAAAACCATCAGTCTTTACATTGTCTGACATGTATTTGCTTCATCCTTGCAAGGATTAAAACCTGACCATTCTTTTCAAATTGTATACGGTCTTCATTGTCTCTGTTCATTTCATCTGTAAAGGAAATTCTTATAACACTAATAAACGAAAAACATAAACAGGGGTGAGACTTATGCACATTCTTAATGATTAAATCAATCATTTCTCTATTTTGTAAAACCAGGTCAAAATCAATTCTTCTGCTAGAGTGTGAAGTCCTTTCTTAAAGGCTTTAGTTATGCTGTTACAAACACATAACCAGTTTATAACTTAGACTCGCCCCCTAGTGGACAAATAGTGTAATACTTTGATGAAAGTTTAAATGATGTTAGTCTTTCTTTGGGACTAGACTGAGGCTAATTGTGATTCAGGAAACACGGCTTCAAACCAAACAGATCATGGCAGGAGACCCCTCATAGCGCCCCCTACAGGAGGTATTAGTATACAGGTATTTCTGTTACTCTTTATATTTTGGTACAACTGGTCCAAAAATCTAGTCCTATTCTGTTTGTGGCTCATAACTGGTCCAGAGGGACTTCATAAAGCTTTAAAGTATTCTGTTTGTTCTTCTTCACGTCCTGTTACTGACACACTTTCTCGTCAGGATCTTGAAGAAAGCACGTCCTGAATGTGGCAGTGTTTCTAGCTCTGACTCCTTTGAGGCTGTTACAGCTGAGCCGTGCAGAGTCTGTGGAGCCTCTGAAGAAACTCATCAGCTTTAAAATCAGACTCTTTACTTTATCAAAGCAGTGATTCTTGAAACTTTGGCAAAAACATGTCCCACAAGAAAAGTGCTAATTCTGTTTGAAATAAATAACATTTTCATGAAGAAAAAATCAAGGTTATAATTAGGGGTCCTTTGCTCATATGTAAAGTTATTTTTTATTAATTTATTGATTATATGCTGGCCCATTGTCATTTCAACTTGATTAAAAAAAGATTAATCATTTAATTAAATAATATATTTACCACATGAAAGAGTACATTGTAATATATATTAAAAACTACAGACAGTGAGTTGTGAACAATATTTACTATTATTTTGTGATTGTCAAAATGTGTCCCACATATTCGTCATCACCGTCAGATATTTATAAAAATGAATAAAATCAGGCTCAGATACATTCCTGAGCCCCCATTTTCACACCTTCAGTTGTACTTCATGCTTATAGATTACTTTAGCTCCTGTAAGTTTGCTTTTTTCTCTTAAACTTGCTCATATTTTTGGAAACTGCTACTGTCACAACCATAACATGTCAACACCGTCTCTTTTGTGTAAAAAATATATTAGATTAGATTATGAAATAAATGTATACTTTTTAAGAAGGGGTCTGAACTAGCAACAGAGGGGAAACAAGATGGCTAATGTGAACAACGCATGCATTTCATGTGAAAGAGTAGTTTTTTGTCACCATCGTCAGGTTTTCTGTCTTTTATTGTGTCTGACGGTGTTGACAAAAACATGTAATTGTAATTGTCATTTAAAAAAAAACAAAAACACAAAATGAGGAGGTTGCACTGGTAAATTGCAAAACAGCCAAGACCTTATAATAATATACCTTCAGATTTTGTAATTTAACTAACTTTTTCTTTTCAAAAGTAAAACCTGTTTTATCCAAATTCCCAAGAATCACTGAAAGGAAAAATAATAAAAGCGACTAAAACAAAGATTTGTTTAATCATTTAACCCTTGTGCCCTCTTCACATTTATTATTTTAAAATATACACATTAAAAGAACTCACATGAAGCTTCCTTTCACCAGTGTTACAGCTGCAACACCACTGGAGGCAAGAGTTAAGTGTCTTACCCAAGAACACGAGCGTATGAACTGTGGGGAGATACTCACTGAGATACTCCCCCCAAACCCACCCCTTTGTGAAAAGAATAAACAAAATATAATAAATAATTAATAAATAAAAATAAAGTTGGTGTTTATAAATTAATCCAAGAAACTTATCAAGTCCAGGTTCAGAATTAAGACCAGGACCAAACATTTAGAGAATCAGAAGGGTTTGTATCGTAAAAATAAAGAGGTTGATTATATGACTAAACTCATCAACTCGTAAAGCCTCTGTCAAACTGAGCATTTTTTGCTTTTTAAATTTTTAGTTTTAAAACAGGGGCTGCAAAGTGTGACAGGATCAAAGACAGATCTCACGATAATAAAACCAAAGAATGCCCAACAAATTAAAATAAAACTGTCCTGACTTTGACTAGAGTAAGCTGTCACTGTAACAGCTCAACAGGAGCAAATATGCCTTATTATTATTGACACACACTCAGCCTGTAAGTCTAAACTCAGGGTAAACAAACAGATCCAATCACAGAAGCACAAAGCTGACATGGCAGGACTGTAGTGTACATGAAACACACACATTATACTCTCCATCCTTTCCCAGGTGAACAAAAACAATACACACAGTGTTATTTGATCTGGGCTCTTTGTCTCCCTCTTGTGGCAGCCTTGTGTACATGTTGGAGAAGAAATGCTCGAAGACTATCCAGCAGTCTTTTATGGGCAATATATTTTTAAGTTTATCTTCCGTGAGTACCCATCCACTGCCCCAAAAATAACCATATTGTACCTGTTGAGAAGATACGGACTTATTAAACGCATTGCAACATGTGCAGCATGTTTTCTGCATCTAATGGGGCTCTAAACAAAGGTTTTTAAATATTTTTAGAATTAATTACCTCAGCACACTCCAGTAATGTTTAATCTCCGACGATCTGCAGCAAAGTGGATTGCCGTAAATCAATTTAGTGCAAGAGGTCAAGGGATCAGGGGGCGGGATTACTGGAAAGGTGACCAATCACAGGAGGGTCAGTGCCACCGGTAGTTCCCGCCCCCAATCCGCCAAAAGTCTTTCTAGAACCGATAATCTGCGCGTGGAGAGTTCATATCTGCTCAAGGGAATTGAAATCATTTGCTCGTGTCGACTATTGTCGTGATTCTGACTCCAAACCGGATCGTCTACAGTCTCTGTCTCTGTGTGGACACTGCGCTCACAGCAGACGTCTTTGTCCTTCTCCCGCTGCAGAGTCTCAGTCTCGTCTGGGACGACGCCTGCAACAATCCAGGTTTGTCCGTGTCTTTGTCTCTTTGTGAGTGTGAGCACATTTTAAAAGGCTCGTGTTTTAGAGGCTTTGCTGCAGAAAAGTGTAAATGTAGTCAACGAAGAAAGTGTCGGAGCTAATCCCGTCTTCACTAGCGTTACACGTCTCTGGAGTAATCCATGTTCAAAAGGACTACATCTGCAGAGTTTGAGCTGCTTTGAAAAACAGCAGCGAGCTCATAAACTGGCGACAGGCTCAAGCCACAACCACGAGGCGCTTGGCCACTTTTAAAATGTCCGCCATTGTTTTAGCCTCTACGAAAACAGTCCGGACACTTTTGTAAAAACGGACAGGGTTTGTCTGAAACTGTCCGCTCGGACTTTGTCCACGTGTCCTAATGTTTCTGACTTTACTCACAGGTCAGAGAAAAGTAGGATATTATTGTTATTCAAAATGCACACACATAAATAAAATAGAACAAGTGTTTTTAAAGCTGCAGGACATGTTTGTGAACATTTGCCGTAAATCGTTAATTATGAGCTCATTTATACAAACTATGTGTTTGGTATGTTACAGTTAGCTTAGCCACATAGCCAGACTAATAAATCGAACACCGAGTGATTTTTTTTTTATAAAACCCAATAGATTACATAGTTAGTGTGCTGGAGTTAGTTTGCACATTAAGCAGAAATAAAGCAGTGTAAAACATGACTCTATTGTGGTCTCTGTTTAATGCCACCTCCTTTTTGATGTATTTTTAATCACAGGTCAGGTCACTTTCAAAAGACAATATTCAAATACAAAGGGTTCTACTTGGTTCAAACACTACTCTATATTCACCAGAAGAGGGCGACAAAGACATTATTTACAACTCCATGTATCAGTGTTGTTCTGGGGCTGTAACTCTAGTCCTACCGACAAGTCATACCTTGTTGAACTTGTCCTCGACGTCTCTTTCCTTTTTATTTGGCAGTAGTCGACAGGAAACAGAGCGAGACAGCGAGGGGAGTGACACTGGACAAATGAACCGAGCAAGACCCCCGTCTACATTTGACTTTTCGCTCTGTTTCATTTTGTTTCACTTTTTACAGTGTTCTTAGTCCAGATGAGTGAGCACGGCCCGTCTAGTCCTTTCAGAGTCTTTTACAAGGCCTTCTCTCGGTGGGACATGTTTGTAGAAAGTCTCCAAAAGGCTTCCAGAACCAATGAGCCTCTGTCAGCTCCTCTTAATGTGGAGGAGCAGCTGCTGTTCTCTGGGCTTGTCCTGGTGACTGTCTCTAAAGGAGTGCTTATTGTTTTTGTCTTTTGTATTTAAGATGTCTTTTTGGTCATAGACCATAAGAGATTGGGAACAAAGACCAGTAAATTAAGAACCTTACCATGGGACTCTTCTACGTCTTCACCATAACAAACCAGTACATCCAGGGCTTTCAGAAATTAAAATGTCTCGTACCCTTTCAGACAGGTAGTCTTTAGTGGCCTGACATGCAATTAACTAACAGATAACAGTTTTATTATTGATGAAGGTTGCGTTTTTTTATTAATTTTTTTCATCCATGACAGACGGAGGAGGTGGGGGTATAATATTCTTATTACATTTTAGTAACTATTATGTACATTATACTCAACAAGTTGCAAAATTAAGGGGTATTTTCTTTTCTTCCAAAGTGTTTTTATTGAACATCTTATCAAACCTAAGATACATTTTACAATACAATACATTTTCTTTTTATGTTAACCAACCCACCCAAGAACAATCCCCACCTGTTGCACAAATACGCATATTGAAATAAATAAATTAAAACAATCATTAACATACTCCTCTGAAATTGAGATTAGAGAGGGATCCATCTTCCTAATTTGTTCCAGAACCAGCCTGCTGTAGCATACCTTATTTTTTCCATGGTCAGATTGTATAAAAGACCAGTGAGCCACATTTTAAAAGTTAGAGGGAACTTGTCTTTCCATTTAAGCAGTATCTGCCATCGAGCTAAAAGAGTAGCAAATGCTATGAGGCTTTTGTTTTGATTTAAGTGAAAGTGCCGCGGTACAATATCAAATATAGAGATTATGTCATTAGGCTCTATGACTGTCCCCAATGTATCAGAAATAAATTTTAAATATAGACTTCCAAAAATCTTCTAGTTTTGGACAAAGCCAAAACCTGTGAGACAGAGTGCCTGGTCTGGCTTTACATCTGTCACAGTGAGGATCTATGTCTGATTTAAATTTTGCCAGTTTTACTTTAGACCAATGTAATCTATGAACAACTTTAAATTGAATCACTCAACGTCTTTGATATATTAAAGATGAGTGAATGTTTTTCAGAACAAATTCCCATACATCCTCAGAGATTCCTATATCCAGTTCCTCTTACATTTAGTCATTTAGCAGACGCTTTTATCCAAAGCGACTTACAAGTGAGGAAAACAATGGAAGCAATTTCATCAACACAAGGTAACAAAAAGCATAAGTGCACAAAAACTAGTCAGTTAAAACCTAGCACAGTTTACAAAGCTAAGGATAAGAAAGACAATTTTTTTTATTTTATTTTTTTTAAGAAAGGGAATCGATAGAAAGGAAGTAGAATTCAGTGTTTGTCAGTCATGTGTTGATGAAAGAGATGTGTTTTCAAGCGTTTTTTAAAGATGTCTACAGAACCTGCTGATCTTGTAGCAGCAGTAGATCATTCCACCAATGAACAGATCCAGAGAAAGTACGTGAGAGTGATTTATTTATTTTTTCCTTTTTGGGATGGTACCACCAGACGTTGTTCATTAGCAGAGCGCAGGGATCTGGTAGAACATAGGTCTGTATCAGTGAGTGAAGATATGAGGGAGCCAGTGGTGGTCTTGTAGGACAAGAGCATAGCTTTGAACTTAATAGGTGCATCAACCGGGAGCCAGTGTAACCTAATGAGGAGAGGAGTTACTTGTGCTCTCTTTGGTTCTTTAAGACCACTCTTGCTGCTGCATTCTGGATCAGCTGCAGAGGTTTGGTTGTGCAGCAGGAGTCCAGCCAGAAGAGCATTGCAATAATCCAGTTTGGACAAGACAAGAGCCTGGACTAGGATGTGTGTAGAGTACTCTGATAGGAAAGGTCTAATTGTCCTAATGTTGTAGAGGATGAATCTACAGAACCTGGTGATGCTGGCAACATGACTTGTGAAGATTAGTTGATCATCAATTACCACTCCCAGATTTCTGGCAGTGCTGGACGGTGTCCAGATTCCCACAATCTTCTCACGTGAGCCAGAGGACCCATATTATGAGTATTTATTGCTATTATCATAGCTTTTACCAATGGCCCCTTTAGAATATGGATTAATTTTAGAACAGTCTCAAGAAGTGTCTCAGGTGGTA
>JALDNG010003154.1:0-29908 GCA_024349245.1 Neodontobutis hainanensis | reverse complement strand
CACAACAGCTGTATTAGTCACTTGGATTTGCTGTGTTACTCATGTCTGTCCCTGTGCTGCTTTGGAAAAGACAAATAGTAAGTAGCAAAACTTTCTCCTCATGAATGATGATTTCTCAGTTCAGTACTTGCATCACATGAGCACGTTTTTTGTTTTTTACCTGGATGGTGCCTTTCTGTGTGGAGTTTGCATGTACCCCCTGTGCTTGAGTAGGTTTCCTTCAGGTACTCCGGGTTTCCCCCTCCAACATCAAAACATGCTGGGTGCCCTCTTGTGGCAAATTTCTCCACAGGGAAGATAAAGGAATCATAATAAATAAATAAAAACCTTTGGAGAGAGATATTTCAGCAAAGGAAAGTCTCACTGAGCCCCATAGGTGACATTTAGAACATGAACCCAGGACACTGGGTAAAAACACAAAAAATAGAGTCAGGGTGTGTTGAAGAGAAGGTGATCAGATGTTTGTGTGATTAGTGTCAACATTGCAATGACAAAGTCCAAAATGTCTTGATAGGAGATGGTAGTAAGGTGGTTTCTGATGGCTTAGTGAGTCCTTGGACAGTGGAGAATAGTGCTCTAGAATTGGATTTATGATGGTTAATGGTATGTGTGTATTTCCAGATTTGGCAGAATTTAGAGCATTTTTGCGGGTACAGCTTTCTTAGAGAGACGTTTTAAAGAGCAGCATTCTTGTTTCAGTAAACGGATACCAGGAGTGAACCAGGGGAAGATTTGGTAAAGGTTTCGAACAGGTGCTAGGGTATCCACAGAGATGAAACAATCTCCCAGATACTCTGAAACTGTCCTCTGACCTGAGAGACTTTTCTCATAATGTTCGAAAAGTATTATTAGAAAACCAGTTATGTCAGCACTAATTATGTTTATGGTAGTTACTCATTTTTAAGGTTAGGTAAGTTTATATTGTAGCAATTTTAGAAAGTTGAATGTTATGTATAGCTTGATTAGCTGAGGTTAGATTGTAAATGTTGATCGGAGTGTGTAAATCATAAATATTGATGTTTGATGCATGCATTTTATTGTATTTAATTGTTTTAAATGCCCAAGAACTGCAGATGGAAAATAGCTGTAGCTAAATCTGGTGTAAAGCATATTTTCTTTTGTTAGATGATTGTGTTTGCACATGATCTTTGTCAAATAAATAAACTAAGCTAAACAACATGAAAATTTTAATCACCAGTTAAAATTACATTTGGAGACATGGCACAAAGATCGGCTAGAAGAGATGAAAATTTTGTTACAAAAACAGGAGGCTTGGGAGGGCGATAAACAGTCACAATGAGGGTAGGTGTAGGTCCATTCAGCTGGAAAGCCAAAGAAAATATGTTTGTGTTCTATTCCTCCTGGCTTTGGCATATTCTAAATAAATACACACTTTTTTAATTGGCCATTGTCCTTGTTTAATTTACCAATTTAGTGTTTGTTAATGTTCCTTTTAGTCACAGGTTCACTTTACAGAAACTGTTACTGTGGTTTGTTGTTTCTTCATATCTGCCACTCTGGTTATGTTAAATGAATCATTGCTATGATTGGCTAAAACAAATCTCTAGTCTAGTCTTCTAGTCTGTGCTTTAACCTTTTACATCTCCCAAACCGCTGTGGTGTGTGCAAATGTCAAGGAAAAAGCGCTCACAGTGAAATCATTATAACATAGTGACCACGGCTTCTCCATGTGTTCTATGGCTCTGATACGCACTCACAGCACTTTCTACGAATGAATTTATGTCCACACGTTGTGAGCATAAACTATTATATGATTAGTCGTGTAACCGAACCTTGAAGCGATAGAACTTATGCTAGGAAACTTTATTTTGGCTCACAGTACTTACTTAACAGCAGACGTCTGCCGCTTTTCATTCTATCTCACACTTTTACAAAAACAAACATCACACAAACTCCAGACACTCACCACACATGTTGCATTAACTCTCCAAGCCATGACGAATAATTATGGATCCTTGAAAAGCCGGTGCAAATGGCACTACCCCTTGGCTGAATCTGGTAACTTCATTGGATGATAAAAAAAATTTTTTGTCTCTTTGTCTGACCCGGATAGGGCCGACAGTTATGAATAGGTCCAAGACACTGAAGGAATAGATACCTTCTATGACATATAAGTAAATATTTCATGACATGTTTTGAGTTTGAGTTAGAGAAAAGTAGCGCCATGCGTATTTCATGCATAATAATTATATGTCATAGTAATATGAGGGCGGCAGCTCAGAGAGCGGTTGTCCTTCAACCGGCGGGTGGGCAGTTCGATCCCCGCTCAAAACATCCCAAAACATCATAACATCCCGCTCTCCCCCACATACTGTTAATGTGTCCTTGCCTCCAGTGATGTTATGTAACAACTATGTAGCAGATCAGTCCTCAATTCCACACTTATCATTTCCAGATGCTACCAACAAGCAGGAGTTTGGACTAACACCGTGGTCTTCCCCACAGGAGATTAAACGTGCCCTTTTAAATATTCACAGATGTTTCTTGCTTGGATAAGACCGAACGAGTCTTCTGGACTTATAAATAACGATTCTGTTTGTTTTCATAAAAAGACTAGAACCTAGGTCCAACCAGCACCAGAGACCAACCAAGTCAAAAGGACTCATGGAGAGATCCAGACCGCTAGGTGCCGCTGTCATAAAGTCATAAATTCTGGAGATAAGGTGTTCATCCAGCTTTCTCGACAACACTTTATTCTAATCCTGATTGACAGTAGGGAATGCTTTGATCAGAGTCTTTGGGAATGGTCAAACACTACCCCCTTTTGGTCAAATGGACAAAGGACTATAACTGTGCTAAAAGACGAAGGAAAATAGGGTGAAACAAAATGAATGTTTTAAGACTTAGTTTAAACATTTAAACTTTCCAAAGTAACTTCCCTTTTGTCAGGAATAATGCGTGAGACACACCCCGGCCCCAAAAGTGTTAGTGACCGCTGGTCAAGAACACTAGTTCTTGCCTCTCTTGCACACTGCTCTTCCTCTTCTGCTCCTTCAGAATGCCGGTCCGCCAGGACCAACCCGTTAATGCCGGTCCGCCAGGACCGACCAAGCACGCAACCTTACAACCTTCGGACCTTGTGTAATGAGTAAATTTTCTTTGTTCTTAAATCCTGCAAGTTTAGCTTGTTGCACTAATGTTTTCCTTCTTCAAACAGCTGCTCAAGGTACTTCCTGCAAGTCTGCTACCAGACGGAAGTTATCTTGCTTTTATTTTTAAAGATTTCGTGCCTGCTAAGAGTTAGCTTGACTAAATCTAACTTTCTCAAGCAAGTTTTAAGCCAGCAACCATCTGCTAAGACCTCCTTCAGTGGACTTCGCAATAACTTTGAAAGACTCAATTTTACTTGGTGTACGACGCTGATGCTAAAAGGCTTGGCTAGTTGGGATAGTAACGAGACACTTTTTGGACATCTCCCGGGCTCACGGCGGCCCCTCTGGAGACTGACTGTACACGGCAGGCCATCCTGGAGGCGACACACGCCATCGGTTGCGACAGGGTTCTGAAGAATCTTTGGACCTCGTCGTTAAGATCTGAGATCAATCACGACCCCAGGGTGAGTCTAAACGTGACACATATGTCTAAAACATAACAGCCTTGGCCTCAGAAACCGTCATCGAACCCCTCTAAACGCTCCGTAAAAGCCCTCATTTAATAATAGAGTCAATAATCAATACTTCCTTTTGTTTCACAAAATCGTCTGAAAGTAACTGTTTTATCGTTCTTTTGTTTACCCATTCATGTGTCAATAATTATTCCTTTGTGTCCTTTCATCATCATTATTCATTGTTTTAAACATGTATAATCTTTAATAAAACCCCAGAAAGACATCATTGTTTCTCTGTTTATGTTCATAAATATTAGAAAACCAGGGAATTTACTTCCTTCAAGATTGAGACTTACTAAACATAATTACTTCCCAGGACTATGACCCTGGGTGGTGCCCCCAACGAGACAATATTTTGATATCAAAATATTAATTATTAATTTCCATAATTAATATTCATATAAATTATTAATTAAGGTGGAAAATGCGCTATATTAAGCGTTCTGTTTTGGTTGACCCTATGTCTCCCAATCATCTTCTGGATCATCCAAATGCTCTCTAGCAAACTTCAGATGGGCCCGCACATGTACTGGCTTAAGCAGGGGGACGTGTCTGGCACTGCAGGATTTGAGTCCCTGGCGGCGGAGTGTGTTACTGATGGTAGCCTTTGTTACTTTGGTCCCAGCTCTCTGCGGGTTTTACTAGGTCCCCCCGTGTTGTTCTGAGATTTTTTTCTCACCGTTCCTTGTGATAATTTTGACCCAACGAGGTGATGGCTTGCGTGGAGCCCCAGATTGAGGGAGATTATCATTGGTCTTGTATGTCTTCCATTTTCTAATAATTGCTCCTACAGTTGCTCACACCAAGCCGACCTATTGCAGAATCAGTCTTCCCACTCTGGTGCAGGTCTACAATTTTGTTTCTAGTGTCATTTGACAGCTCTTTGGTCTGGATCTTAGTGGAGTTTGCAGTCTGACTGTTTGAGGTTGTGGACAGGTTTTTTATACTGCTAACGAGTTTAAACAGGTGCTGTTAAAACAGGTAATGTGTGGAGGACAGAGGAGCCTCTTAAAGAAGAAGTTACAGGTCTGTGAGAGACAGAAATCTTGCTTTTTTTAGGTGACCAAAATACTTATTTTACCAAGGAATTTACCAATTAATTAGGATTAGGAATCCTACAGTGTGAGTTCCTGGACTTTTTCCCCCATTCTGTCTCTCATAGTTGAAGTGTACCTATGATGAAAATTACAAGCTTCTCTCATCTTTTTAAGTGGGAGAACTTATAGGACAATTGGTGGCTGACTAAATACTGTTTTGCCCCACTGTAAATACAATCAATCAAGTAAACAGATACCTGGAAAAGCTTCTTAGGTAAATTAACCAAGTACAAATACTCCATTACTTTCCACTCTAATTGCAAGTATTTAAAATCTGAAACGAAAATAAACAGAAAACTTCAATTTGACAATCAATCAAATGTTTGATTCCCCCACTGTTCCATAAAGAGTCTTTGGCAGCAGTGGTCTCCACTGGAAAATAGCTACTGTAAGAGTTTTATGAGGCAACGTGAAGCAAAGGGGTGACTGCAGAAGGAACAGTAATTACTGACACAAGTTATTTTCTCCTGAACTGGAGCTCTGCGTCAACGCAGCAACAGTTTGCCCTGCGGTAAGTTCACAACTCCATCTACGCAATCATATTTAAGAGATCTAACATAATGTGTACCCGAGTGGGTTCAAAATTACAACCAGTATTTATGCTGCTTTCAAGTTCATGTCAGACAATTCGAATGGTAGATTTCTCCGAGAGCGGAACTTGTACTCAATTTGTGTGCATTTATGTAATTTTTGGTTGGACGGTGGGAATTCGGAAATGTCACAATGGAGTTCAATCACCTTATTTGTCTAGGGCTTCTATTTCTGTACCAGAAAATACTAATTTTCTGTTACAAATTGTTACCAATACTTTAATGATGTTAAAGAGAGGAGGAAACACATATGGTGATTATTAAATGTGTTATTTAGGCAAAACTTTTTTGAATCCTATGTTAGCAAGGGAACAAAGCTAACTTGTTGACCCTATAAAGAATACATTTGACAATAATATAGAGTACAGTGATACATGCTTATATACAGTATAATGCATGTCAGGGATTTCAAAGTGTCACTTACTAGGTAGGCCAATTTGCAAACAAATTAGCTCCTCTGTTAAATTACAAAGCAGAAAAACAAAATTGTCTCCATACAAATACCTATTAAATGCGTGCATAAAGCTGTTTCTGTTGACACCTTTTATTACTGTGTTGCTTTTTCAGAAATACAGTTGCTGTGATTTTTGGCCAAGCTGAGGAAATACTGAAGAGTGGTGTTCAGTAGAGGCTAATAATTTACATGGATGACCTCACTTTCAGTTGCCACTTGCATCAAAGCAGGGAGCAGTTTCACAATTTCACTGACAGGCTTCACCAGCTGAGTTTAAATGATGACCATCTGCCTAAAGGCCTTGTGTATATCTGTACTTTTTCTGTACTCTACTTCATTCTTCAATAGGTTTGTGTTACCCATTACTTTGGTTTGAATATTTTTTTTTGTGCCCTCAGTGTATAAAACTAACTAAATTTAAAACTGCCACTAAGAATTGTGTTACTAACATCAAAATAACAAACACAAATAATATCACCTGCTAATGTTTTTTTTTTTCTTATTGTTGGACATATCTAACAGTCAAGCAGTGCAATAAAAGTATAATAAAGGCACTTTCCATAAAATCCTTGGAGCTAAGAAACAAAAATGTCAAAACATTTGGAAATCAAATAATGTGATTTTGAGTGGCAGGATTTTAAGTGGGGATAACAGAAATAGAATCACACTACTCTTTGCGAAACTCAAACTAATGTGCTCTACATTAATATTTTAGTATCTTTCAGAGGCTCACTGTTTCTGGCATAGGTGCTACATAATTTTTCTCTAAACAATTCTGCTGTTCCTTCATTAGTCTTATCTGTTCCTCATGGCATCTTTGACTTGCTGTTTCAGCATCTTCCATGAGCTCCAAAAGCCTGGTCTTTTCACTAGGTTCTCTCTTCTTGCAGTTTGAAGTGCCATGAGGTGTTCACCGGGGAATCAGAGGAGGCCTTATCCTTACTTCTGTGTCCTAAACCTGGGGACCCGGGTTAGGGAAGGGGCAGAGAATTTAAATGATTAATTTATTCATTAATTAGAAAAAAATATAGCATGTGAAAAAAGCTCCCTGTACCTACCTTTTGCTGTTTGGTAAATACAGCCTCGAATCTTCTTACAGTAACCCCTCTGGCTGTGGCTACCACAGGGAAGTCAATGTCATGCTTGTCTCCTATGAGCTCACTCATTTCTGAGTAGAATTGAAACTTGACCAATCCTCTCCTGTGGGTTTGTTATTGTCAAATCCTTGCTTAAAGCCATCCTCTAATTTTTCATGATTAAACTTAAGTTTGAATTTGTTGGCTAATTTGGACGCAACCTTTTTCCAGAATACAGCCTTCTGCTCTTTTGCCTGTCTGATCCTTGTTTTCAGTTCTGCCAGACTACCAGAAAGAGTGTCTCATCTCTCATGTTGAATGCCTGATGATGCGGCAGAATAAGCTGGGCTTCTGCATCTGTGAAGCTGTCAATTTCCTATTGCAGAGACCAAAGTGTTGCCATGAGAAAAGGTAAACCTCCAACACACCTGCACTTATAAAGCATTTTATTTCATGCACACAGGGTTTTTCTATTCTTGAACTAAACTATACCATTGCATTAGAAGATGTTGAGGCACTGACAGTGTTATGCAGGGGTTCCTCAGTAAAGTTTTCATGTACCTAAAAAAGTGTTAACACTGTGCATAACATGTTAAACTTACACCTTAACAAAAAATGACACCTTACTACACTGTTACACTGCATTATGTTTTCTGCACGGCTGTTTAGGTAAAGACTGCTCGTATACTAAGGTTTTCATCAAAGTATACTGCTGAATCCTCTTGAGATTTCTTATATAGGACTTGAGAAATAGGCTGATTCATCTTTTGTTCATTGTAGAGATTTGTATCAGCATCGATGTTCACACAATAATAGGAAAGAGATCTATTTGTTAACAAAGAGAAGAAAACTTTATTTGTATATGATGTAATAAGTTTAAAAATTTAGACTAAAATACATAAACATTTGCTAGATAGGCCTATGTTCCACTGCACGTTTAAGTCCAGAGATGAGTCCAGAATTGTTGTTGTTTAACCAGGACTCAGTAAAAAAGGCTGCACCCATGACACAATTATGTTGTTTAACAGAGGAGCCTCTCGTTTATCATGTTTGCACTATGTTTCATCAGTGTTTGCATTTTGCAGTGGCACACTTGGATTGTGTGCCTTTTCATGTCATTGATGTATCATTAAACCAATTGTCACGCTGGGGACGAAGCAGGACCCAAACGCAGAACTGGTAAAATTGTGAATCAGGTTTATTTTTCACAAAAACACAATTGGACTAATCGGACTGTCCGACGTGGAGTGGAGGTGAGCCGAGCTGAAGGTCCGGGAAGGTGGCTTAAGGAGAGACGCCAGTGGAGCAGGTGAGTCTGGATCTGGAGCTGGAGCTTGCAGCGGCACCTGAGTGCGAAACGAGAGGTAAGTAACTTTCTCAAATACCACAAAAACACGAATATACAAAAACATGAGGAGCACAACGTCTTCACTGACTGGGAGTAGTGTTAACAACGAACTGGTGCTGAGTGAAGGGAAGACTGGTTCTTTTAAGCAGCGGTTGATGAGGTCATCAACCGCTGCTTAAAAGAACCAGGTTGCAGGTGTGCCGACTGCCCTGCCCAGCTGAGGAGAGAGGAGAGCACAGAGGGGAGGGGGAGACACACAGACAGACAAACACAGATCCTGACACCAATAGTGTCTACACTTTTGTGAGTTACAAAAGCACAGACTTTGCACCCCTTTTTTCTGTCCCTCAAACATTGGGGAATACAAAAATGAGCTGAAAAAATAAAATAAAATAAATAACTAATGCTATATGCTGCTTTTGTGCTTCAGTATAAATGAAATTGACTGTAAAAGATAAATGGAACTGGTTTTCCATCTTCAATGTGGTCTCAAAGTGGATTATTTAAAATGTAACTGACAAGTGTCACCATATTCTGTTTTATGTTTGTCTTGAAGTGCAAATGTTGTTTACAATTGGTACATTGCTACTCCTACATTCACTCTGCCTGGGCACCATAAAATTGGCTTAAATTGTGAACAGAAAATAACAGAAACACTTGCAGACAGAATTAGTTTTGACAGTGTAACAGTCACCCATTGTTCCATTGAGGATTTTGGCTGAAGTCTGTAGCCGGACATTGGGCAACTGCCAGGTATTGATTTCTGAGCAGGTTGGGTCAAGCACCACTTCTCTGGACAGCGAGGGCTGTCAATAGAAATCTTATTGCTGCACTGACATGGTTAAAGTAAATCCATTTATACCACTGCAACAAGAAAATCTGCTATTCTTGTTGTAGTATTTTTTACATTGTTTGCACAGTTTAAAACCTGAATGGATGATCATAGGCAAAATAGATTAGGTCTGATTACACACAAGAGTGTTGCTATATAAAATAACAAATTATGCTATTATCTATTCATGTTAACCTCACTTCAACAAATGAGGTAATGAATTCTCTCAATGGGGTATTTAATAACTTTGTATTGAGATAAATTGGTACAAAGACAACAAACATCTAGCTCCTGTGTTTGTTTTCCTCTTCTGAATAAATTCATTTTCTAGTGGAGACGTTTACCTTAATGCTATTATTAATGCAAAAAGTGGAAACTCAAAAATAGGAAGGAAGGAAGCACTTTAAGCATGAGCATGCCAGAAGCACTCAGAACAGTTTATAGCTGGCCCACTCAGAGAAGCATTCCGAACAGGGATGGAATGTATCTGTTGGTGCCAGTTGGAGCAGACCAACATCATATAGAGCCAGAAGACTTGGAACTCTCCACAAATGCCTTTAATGAAACAGAAAACTGTGCCGTTTCAACCGACAGATAATTATTAATATCTTTGGGCAGCATTTTGACAGAAAAAAAACAACAACAACAAACAACAGGGCAGCAGTTGCTCAGTGGGTCGACTGGCGGGTGGGCGGTTCGATCCCTGCTTGAAACATCCCAAAACATCATAACATCCCTCACTCCCCCACATACTGTTGTTGTGTCCTTGGGCAAGACACTTAACCTACCTTGCCTCCAGCGGTGTTCCAGCTGTAACACTGGTAAATAGCTTAATGTATGTAAAAGCGCATTGAGTGCCTACTACAGTACTTGTCTGTGGAGCTTCTCAGTCATCCAGCGCATCTTGAAGAAAAAGTTTTGAGTAAAAGCATCTGGACTTTGTTTTCAAGGTGAAGACGTTTCCTCTCTATTCCAAGAGACTTTGTCAATTTTGAGTTCAACTGGTAAGAGAGCTGAGCTTGTATCTCTAAAAGGAGGAGTTTCCCCTGAAACCAAACCTGATGGGCCAGGTTGTTCTGTTGTTGGTCATGAAAGGGAGGTGTGACTCCATATGTGAAAGTCGTTAAGGCTAAGAAGAGTCGTTGGTGACATTGCTCCATACAGACACAAGGTGGTAAGTGTCACTGATTGTTCATTCATAGACATATTCATTCATAGTTTATTCATATCCTTTGCAAACTGTAACAGTCTATGAGCAAATCCAAAGTTCTATACCGTTCGAAATAGTCCAAGCTGTTCTAAAGCATTCTAATTACCCTGATTCATTTGGACAAGCCGAGTCAGGGTAATTAAGACTCATCAGGTGAAAAACAGCAGCTCTCTGCAGTTGGTTTGTGGACACTGGACAGTCATGTCTAAAACAAAGCAGCTCAGTGAAGACCTTTGGCTGCACATTGTGGCTGCTCACGAGACAGGCTAAATGTTTTCAAGTTCCAGTGGCTACAGTGCAATGTATTATTAAAAAAATACAAGAGGTTCCACACTGTAGAAAATCTCAAAGGACGTGGTAGGAAACAAAAGCTGGCCAGGACGATAGTGAGATGTGAGAAAGAATGATCACCAACAAGGCCTCCTATTGAATCTGGGCTCTGCTTGTGGCAAAGTCTCATGGCAGACAGTCCAACAGACACTGCACACTGCTGGGTTACACGGACGCAGACCAAGAAGGATGCCACCTCTCCAGAAAAGACACACAAAAGCCCCTTTGTCCTTTGCAAATGCTGATGTGGGGTAAGACGAAGCCTTATGGTCTTTTGTTTTATGGTCAGATGAAACAATAATTGAATTGTTTGGCCACAATGATGTATCCTTCATTTGGTGTAAAAAAGGAGAAGCCTTCAACCCTAAGAACACCATCCCTACTCTCAAAATTGGTGGTGGGAACTTAATGCTTTGGAGGTGTTTGTTCAGCCAATGGACCAGGGAACCTAATCGCAGTAAACGAATCAATGAATAGAGAAAAACAACATAGCAACAAAAAACAATAATAGGGAAAAGGGATGCAAAATGAAATAGTTCTCTAAATATTGGCCATGCATTTGCACATTTATGCTTGTATAATTATACACATATTTTTCTGTCCAGTCCATTTTTGTTTTATACATGTTCAATTCAATGTCCATGCCAGTTTGAACCGTAATATCTATAAGGCATACTCTTTACTTTTGAGAATGCATGTTTGACTTTGGATAGATTTGGTCCAACTATTACCAACATTTTTTTCTGATTTAGCCTATTACATCTGAAAAGCTTTACTAATTGTTTAATTGAACCAACAAACCAAGGTTAATTTCCATTGCATCTATTGATTGTTCCTTTATTATAACCAAGTCAGCAGTAGGTCCAGCAGGAGGCTGTGTTTGTAATTCAATGTCCATCTTCACAGAGATGACTGCATTAAGTGGGTAAAGTACAGGGTAGCAAAGTGGAAACAAATCCATGTTAAAGACTGTTATTACCGGCTGAGGCCTATGCCTCTCATAGGGGGCATGACAATTACAATGTCGGCTGTATTGTGAATTAGACACACAGTGGAGATCTCACATCTTGGTTGGCATCATTCTAGAAATTCTTCCTACATGTCTGCCTCTTTCCTTATTTTTCTTTTTTGATTTCCAACAGCTATCCAATTTTCACATTGTGTCCCTCTGCAGTGGATCATGTGCTAACAGGCATTGCTGCCTTGAAATAACACCTTATACAGGACAAAATTGAGAGTGTAATGCAAAAGTAGTGTGGCTCGGTTAAGCTTTTTAGGAGGACTGGCATACATATACTGCCGAGTCAAATTTTTAGGACGGTATTTTTCTCAACATGTGGTCAAATATGTAATCTGTCACTGAATTCAGCCAAGGCCTGACTGCTTCCAAAGACTGACGGAGAACTCCTCGCAAAATCACACTTCCTACAGACAGGCTCGGCTCTCGAAATAGTTTTTTATTCATGCGAAAAAAAGTCAAATGTTAGCCTACCTCGTTTCTGCACACCACATACATCTGTATCAATTCTGTAGTGTAGGGTTATTAATAGAGAGGCCTATTTTTCACATTAGTAATCCGACCCAGCTGAACCTTTAGTAAGGGCTCAAGGTTTTTACAGGAAAGCTAAATGTTTCCTCCTTCTTTTGGCAGATTTTCTATAATTTCTCCAGTTTCTAAAATGGCTCACTGGAGTTGCTCTTGATTTTAAAAAGCCAAACTGTCCCTTACTGGATTATTTGTAAGAATTTTTGCGATTAGATAAGGGCCAAAAGCTCTGCAAGGGGCTAATTATAGCCTGGCCAGATAGACCCATTCACTTTCCTAGCAAAGTGAGTCTGGAACCCTTCCATTGAAACAGATTTCCAATTAAACCAATCCTACCTAACATAAGCATTTATCTAAAATGTGGCAGACTTTATGCTTCTTTAAATGGTTTATTGTTTATTTATTTATTAATGGTTTATTGGGGGTGCACGTGGCAGAGTGGTTAGCACTCCTGCCTCACAGCAAGAAGGTTGTGAGTTCAAAACCCGGCCGACTCAAACATTCTTGGCCAACTCCGGTCTTTCTGTGAGGAGTCTGCATGTCCTCCACGTGTTACTGTGGGTTCTCTCCAGGTACTCCGGCTTCCTCCCACCGTCCAAAGACATGCATGTACAGGTTAATTGGCAACTCTAAAGTGTCCTGAGTGAATGAATGTGAGAGTGAATGGTTGTCTGTCAATGTTTGTCTCTATGTCAGCCCTGCGACTAACTGGCCACTGTCCAGGGTGTACCCCGCCTCAGGCCCAAAGCTGCTGGGATAGGCTCCAGTCACCCGCGACCCCTAACGGGACAAAGCGGTAGAAAATGAATGAATGAATGAATGAATGAATGTGTTTACAGCAATAGTTTAAGCAGTGCTAGACACACCATTGTGCACATACATGTGCCTGCCTCAGGCACAAAGCTGAAGGGATAGGCTCCAGTCATGGGGCTAAGTGGAAGAAAATGAATAAATAAAAAATAAATTAAATATCCTGAAACATTACTAACAAATGACTATTCTACCGACTACCAACTTGTTTATCATTTTGTCCAACAATGGCTTAATAGTGGCACAAAAGCACTGGTTTACTTATATATATATATATATATATATATATATATATATATATATATATATATAGCTACAGCCAGAATAGCACATGGCTAAATAAAAATATACACTTTATGATTGAGGAGATAGAGTAAAAATTTTGCTCAAGTCCTTTCTCTGTATTCCCCCTGCCACATGCACTCTTGTGAATCTTATTTGTGTTCTTTACATGTGGCTGCCTGTAGTCTTGTGTTTGCTGTTGATTGAAAATCTTTTTTTTTTGGACTAAAAAAGACAGTTACGTGGGGATGAAAAGCACAAATGAATAGAAAAGTATGTGTTCATATAACATTTTCTTGTAGCCAGGGCCTAAAAAATCCTTGGAAAAAATGGCTTATATGAATACGACATTGTATCATAAACTCCATTTTTAACGTAATATGCAACAGTAAATGAACAGATCAGAGCCCTGGAGTGATGCTGTGGGACTACATCTCCACATCTTAAAGAGGATAATTTGGATAATTTTTTTAATCAGCTTTGCTTTATATATACACAACACCTCTACCCATGGCTCTGTTTAGTGCCAGATAAGATTATGATATATGAAGATATACACAATACTGATCAGCTCGTCTAGTTGGTGCAAAGTAGACAAAGGGGTGCTAGTCTGAAATATGAACCCTCTGTGGCGTCTTTAATGTAACTGGAATAGACAATGTTGGAACAGATTATGTTTTAAGTTCATTCAGAGTTATCTAATTCCAGATGAAGCGTGTTGATGACAAAGCACATAGCTCATGAATTCCCCATGAGCAAAGTCACATACTGCTTTGTGCAGAATGAATGATGGGAGCACAAGGTAGGTCAGGGTCCTCCGGGCAGACCCGCAACACAGCACAAGCAGACAGACAGGAGACAATCTGAATAATAATTAGTACTAACACCCAAACAGTCACACAAGGCTCCCAGGCATGAACTCAGAAGCAGGACACAGAGCCTCTGATGTTGGACTTAAGGCGACAAAACAAAGCAGCGGACAAACAAAACACTGGGCATCAATATCAACTGGTACATTTGTGTTAACAAGCAGGAAATAGAGCTGCTGCAGACTGGCTTGCAACTTAGTCTCGACAGAATGCATTTTCTCTCAGTCTGTGTAATTGTCTTTGAAGGTTTCTCTTGTATTGACACACACAACACATGTAGTCTTTCCAATGGACGTTTTGTAATAAACTATCAGTAACTGCTGTAATTCAATTACAAAAGGCTATAAACATACATAAGGTATTACACCAATTTGCACATTTTTCATGATCCAAATAAATGTGAAATGTTTTGCTGTTGTGACTTTTGAATAGCTTTAATAGTGATGTTGGAAAACAATTTTGTTCTTTCTTTTCTATTTACATAGTAAAGCTTGCATGGATGGCTCCTTCCAATATGTAATTCAAGCTCTGAATACAGTCTTTGCATCCCAAGCAATGTTTGAATGATGGCACTGGGCGCATTTTTGGTCGAGGTTAGAGGAGAAAGTAGTTACGTCACCCGGTATGGTGCAACAAGGGCCCCTCCCTGGAGCCAGGCCCGGGGTTGGGGCTCGTATGTAAGTGCCTGGTGGCTGGGTCTTTCCACACGGACCTGGCCGGGAAATGACGTGGGGCCAACTTCCGCGGGCCCACCATTTGCAGGAGGAACCGTAAGGGGCCAGTGCAATGTGGATTGGGTGGAAGTCGAAGGTGGGGACTCGACAACACAATCCCCGGGACACAGAATCTGGTGCTAGGGACATAGAATGTCACCTCTCTGGTGGGTAAGGAGCCTGAGCTTGTGTGGGGGGTTGAAAGATACCGACTACAGATAGTTAGGCTTACCTCCACACACAGCTGGGGCTCTGGAACCCAACTCCTTGAGAGAGGCTGGACTCTCCACTACTATGGAGTTACCTGTGGTGAGGGGGGACTTCAGCGTTCACGTTCACTGCGACAGTGACACCTGAAGGGGCGTGATTGGGAGAAACGACCCCCCCGGATCTGAACCCGAGTGTTGTTCTGTTATTAGAGTTCTGTTCTAGTCCTGTTCATAACAAACACCATGTTCAAGCATTAGGGTGTCCATCAGTGCACACTCCGACCTCCACCTAGTCCATGATTGACTTTGTAGTGTGTCTTGGACACTTGGGTGAAGAGAGGGACGAGCTGTCAACTGATCACCACCTGGTGGTGAGTTGGATCGGATGGTTGGGGAGAAAGCTGAACAGACTTGGCTGACACAAACGTACTGTGAGGGTCTGTTGGAAACGTTTGGCCGAGTCCCCTGTCAGAGAGATCTTCAACTCCCAACTCTGGCAGAGCTTCGACCAGATTCCGATGTAGACTGGAGACATTGAGTCCGCCACCATTGTTGATGCAGCCATGCGGAGCTGTGGTCGCAAAGTCACCGGTGCCTGTCGTGGCGGCAATCCCCGAACCCGGTGGTGGACACCGGAAGTAAGGGATGCCATCAAACTAAAGTAGGAGACCTATCGAGCCTGGTTGGCTTGTGGGACTCCTGAGGCAGCTGATAGGTACCGGCAGGCAAAGCGGACTGCAGCCCAGGTGGTTGTGGAGGCAAAAACTCGGGTCTGGGAGGAGTTCAGTGAAGGACTGTTGGTCGGCCTCGAAGAAATTCTGGCAAACCGTCCATTGCCTCAGGAGGGGGAAGCAGTGCCCTGCCAAGACTGTTTACAGGGGAGGTGGGAATCGGCTGACTTAAGCTGGGGGCATTGTTGGATGATGGAAGGAATACTTTGAGGATCTCCTCAACCCCACCGACATGTCTTCCACTGACGAAGCAGAGGCCAAGGGCTCAGAGATGGACTCGTCCGTCACCCAAGCTGAAGTCACAGATGTTGTGGGAAGCTCTATGCCAGGGTACTAGAAAGAAGAATGTGGCCAATAGTCAAATCTCGGATTCAGGAGGAACAATGCGTTTTTTGTCCTGTTTGTACAACACTGGACCAGCTCTATACCCTCTACAGGGTGCTGGAGATGTGAGTTTGCCGAACCAGTCCACATGTGCTTTGTGGATCCAGAGAAGGCATTCAACTGTGTACCTCGTGGCACCTTGTGGGGGGTGCTCTGGGAGTATGGGGTCCGGAGCCCTTTGCTAAGGGCTGTTTGGACCGGCTGTACGAACGGAGCAGGAGTTTGGTTCGCATTGCCGGCAGTAAGTCAGACCTGTTCCCAGTCTATGTTGGACTCCGGCAGGGCTGCCCTTTGTCACTGGTCCTGTTCATTATCTTTATGGACAGGATTTCTAGGTGCAGCCAGGGGCCGGAGGGAGTTTGGTTTGGGGACCACAGAATCTCGTCTCTGCTTTTTGCAGATGATGTTGTCCTGTTAGCTCCATCAAACCAGGACCTCCAGTGTGCGCTGGGGACCGAGTCTGAGACCATGATTCTCAGTCGAAAAATGGTGGCTTGCCCCCTTCAGGTTGGTTCTCAGCAGGGTGGCAGGGCACCACCCTAGAGATAGGGTGAGGAGCTTGGTCACTCAGGAGGAGCTCAAAGTAGAGCCACTGCTCCTCCACATTGAAAGGAGCCAGCTGAGGTGGCTCGGGCATCTGTTTTAGATGCCTCCTGGGCGCCTCCTAGGGAGGAGAACTCGAGGAAGACGAGGACATGCTAGAGGGACTATGTTTCTCGGCTGGCCTGGGAACGCCTCGGTATTGTCGCGGAAGAGCTGGAGGAATTGTCTGGAGAGAGGAAAGTCTGGGCGTTTCTTCTTAGACTGCTGCCCCAGCAACCCGGCACCGGATAAATGGTAGAAGATGGAGAGATGGATGTTTTTTAAAGTAAACTATCGGACTTCCCTGACAATGGGATAACTGTTGTCATGACAACGAGGGGATTGCCCCTTTTAAATGGCTTTTACTGAGTTGAATGTGTTTTTTGTACAGAGGCTCATTTTACAGTTGAACTGGAGAATTACTATTATCAGACTGGAGTTCGGCCTATATGTTCTTATTAATATACAGACAGCATTTAAACATGTTTTAAATTAGTATAAGGCTGATTATTAATCTATGCTTTTCATGTATTTTTAAACTCAACCAATATCCATTTTCCTCTGCTCTTTTTCATGTTTCTATCGCCAAACATGCTTTCACACTACAAAATAAACCAAACCTTGGTTCAGTTTGGGCTGGACTGACACGAAAGAGCTACTGTTTGGTCAAAATCATGGTCCACCAGAGCTTTCACACCTGAAAATTTGGTTCAAACTAAAGGAAAAAGTCAGTAGGAAGGGACCAAACAGTGCAGGTGCTCCCCGAATGTAACTTTTTATTTTGAGGACCATTTTCAGATTTAGATATGTAGTTTCTAAGAAGCAACTGCCAACCATTACATAATAAATTCATTTTATATTATATTTATATTAAATTGGTGGCCAGCTGAAAGACTTTGTTTGAGTATAATATTGTGCAGCTAATCAACATTAAGGTAAGCATTAGTGCTGATGTATACTGTAATTGCTTTTACTCTAAAGCCCTTTATATAATTATAAAATATGCAAGTCAACTATTTATCTTATTTAGATGATATCTTCTGTATCATGTCCTGTGTTCTTTTTCTCTTAAAATTAACCAGGCGTGGATCTAAACATAATAGAAAATTGTGAATAATAATATTATAAATGGTTGAAACACATATTCAGTCACTTTAATTATTTGTTTTTCTTTTAACTGAAGCAAATTTGATCATTGGCCACATGAGGTATATTCAAACTGGGCAGAAGAGAAAAAGAAAAAAAAGTTTACACTTTTAAAGACACGTTTATTCCTTGTGTTAACCTTTGCAGCTGAACCCCATGTATCCATGGTCATCCTGGGACAATATCAAAGATGTTCCTGGGCCGAGAGACATGCTCACAAAGAACTCTTGTGCAGTGCTTGTAAAGGGTTACATGTAACTCCCAAGATCTTCTGGCATGTATGGCTGAAACTAGGGCTCAACTAAATTTTGCAATTGTATCATCAACATGCACAATATACATTTGACAAACTGCATTGAAGTTACCTGGGTGTAGTCCATTGCCTCGCCACTAGATTCCTCTAAATCCCACACACTGCACCTGTTTGAAAAGAAGCTATTAAAAGGGAAGACCTGGACTACCTATCGCAATCAGCAGTAATCAAACCTTCATTAGGAATCATTAATTAAATGCATTTGGGACACCTCTGAAGGTACGGCTGAGAGAATTGACTTAAATTAAATTCTGAGTGAGGATTAATGGTTTATGTCAAAGGGATGCCCCTGGGGGCTGAAAATGTTTTTTTAGAGGTCATTGGCAATTGCAGAAAAGGAGGAAGATGAGGATGACTGAAGGGAGGAGAAGTAACCAGATAAGTGCTGTGCGGAATCAAACTCTTAGCTGTAACACTATTTTTGTATATGTCAGAGCAGATATTTCTACCTCAATGTGAAGCCTGGCCTTGTGAGACAAGAAGTAAGAAACTGCAAGGCAATGCAATGTCTTGTATATATTGTCAGTCAATTATATGTCCATGCAAGAGAAGCTTCAGATTTGTATGAATTTTCATTCATTTGTGGAATTTCTCTTGTAAATGCTGTTATTGTTGCTGAATGACAATGACAATAAAATAATATTGAATCTTCTCTTGAAAGCTGCTGTGACTGAAAAACTTCCCCTCACTTCCACAACAACAACAAAGCAACCTGTTTGCTCTTATTTTTATTAGCAAAACGCTAAAACTGAACCAACTGCAGAATACAATCTTTAGAGTTAACCTAAAACTTTTTGCTCTTCATTGTGTAAATGCATTGTCAATATTTCTACACAATATTTACCTTTACTTCCATTTTTTCTATTTTTCTTTCTTTGTGTAAACACATGCAGTATAGCCAGTGCTAAAGCTACAGTCAGTAGGATGTTTCCTCCCCCATTGATTCAATGTTGACAAGAGGTGTAGACAGACAAACAAACACAATGTGAGTGTCAAACAATGTGAGTGTCCTTATTTATTCAGTTTTGTTTTAATAAAGCCAATGTATGAAGGTCCCTTTCACTGATAATTAATATTACTATGTGTTATTAGATAATTAAACTCGCTCGTTGCCCAAGCTCATACACACACGTCAACAACCGGCAGGAACAGCAGCATAGGCAGATGCGCAATGTTA
This sequence comes from Neodontobutis hainanensis, assembly GCA_024349245.1. Taxonomy (NCBI): domain Eukaryota; kingdom Metazoa; phylum Chordata; class Actinopteri; order Gobiiformes; family Odontobutidae; genus Neodontobutis; species Neodontobutis hainanensis. Next base: position 10,581 of record JALDNG010003154.1, on the reverse strand, counting down.
ACATAGAGGTAAATAAAAGCTGAAGAAGGCATGATCTTAAACAGGCAATCACCTACATTATTACAAAAAAGTAGTGTTTATTTATGTTGTCTTCTCTATGTTTCTTTGTGATATCCATATATAAACACCAAGGTTACTGCACTAGCATGCGAGGCTAAATGTAGCACTCAGAAAGCACTGCTTTAGAATTACATTCAGGTAATATGAAAAGACTTGTTAACTAATTTATTACATCTCAAAAGAGTCAGGATCCCAATGCAGTCATGATATGTACAGTAGCCATTTTTTGCTCAAGTGGTCTTTGTGCCAAGCCATTAGAAAGCAGATAAAAATATAATACAATAAAAATATATTAACATGTTTAAGGATCTTTCCTATCAGATAAAAGTATTAGAATTTATCTCTGACATAAATTTAGAAAAATATGGGCTCTCAAAAATAAGTGGTCATGTGATTCAACTTGCCTCAAATAAGGGATAAGTTAAGTCAGGGGGTAAGTTGCACCACCAGGGAGTAAGATGACCATACTCAACTAAAACCAATGGATATATCATTAAAATATTCTAGTTATCACTGTTATTTATGAATACATATGTTAAAATGTAAAGCAATATTTGATAACATAATTGTCAACTGTAATGCCAATACAAGCAATATTTACTTTTGACCCATGGCCCCCTGTGATGTTTTATTCTTTAGTTTTTCTGATCTAGATCCATAATTTTGTTGTTAATTGTAAATTACTTTGAAAAAAATGTGTAAAGAAGCAATTGCAACTGTTAAAGTCATCACTTCTGTCCACTTTTATGCAGACATAATTAGCCCATTATGTCAAACACTGCCTCTCCTGGTCATAATGAGGGGAAAATTTGGTAAAGTTAACCCTATCCAACTCTGGACACTAAAACAGCCATGTGATGAATTAAACAGTTTCATACTATAATGCAAAACATAAAATATTATTTTAGCTTCAGTTCCTCATGGTTTCTTAGGTTGGACTATTGGCTCAACTTACCCCACCACATGTGGGTCACTTTACCCCACAGCCTCCATTTTAGATAAAACAAGCTAGCTTACTTATTCAGAATAATATTTAGCTAAACTATTTCCAGGTTTTATAGCTTAACATATAACCGACATGCATGATGAATAGTTTTAGACCTGGATAAATTTGCTTTGATGTAAAGACCATTATATCAAAAATATGCAACATTTTTAGTATTTGTTATAAAATTTGTTTTAAAAAAATTGTGCTTACCACTCTTGCCTTATTTTTTTCAGTCTTTTTTAAAGGATTGTGTACCTTAAATTGGTAAAATCACACGACAATAAAAATGTTAAATTTTCAAGATTGGGTCAACGTACCAGTGGTTCATTTTACCCCACTCTCCGTTATCGTTTGAAAGTTTTTTTTGGCCAGAAATAATATAGCAGTTACATTTGATTTGCATGCTATTATGATATTTGCTAACTTGCATCCATAATTTGCTATAGCTTTATATAGTTATTTTTGCATTAGACAACTAACACACATGATATAGTCTACAATTCTGTCTTACCTCTTGAATAAAAAAGAAGCCAATGCGGGGTCATTGTTTATACCTAACGCATATCGAAGCTGCCTCCATGGCTCAAATGCATAACCCAAATTGACTCTCGTCTTTGTCCATTGTTGATCGGATTCTGACTTCGCTCTTTTGGTCACAATTGCTTACGTTTCTTATGTTTGTGAGGAGTGTCGGTGGATGTTTGAGTTGTGCTGGAGGCTGGTCGCTCCACTCCAACCTCAGAATCCATCTCAACTAACACTTTACCGGTGATCGTAGTTGTGCTGTTTGATGGATATCAAGTAGCGTGAGCGCACATTACGTCACATCAGCAGATTTTTTGCAGGAAATGACCAAATGAAATTGAGCATACTAGCTAATTTAGGCAACGACAATGAACAGTAATTGTGTCTATACTCATCCCACTGAAGTGCGTTCATGAATATGTCAAAAAGGAACACACAGCAAGATTTTTTTGCCTAAAAGCTACACATTGTACCTTTAATGACAGACTTTAAAAAAACTATATCTATTGTTTAATGTTAAATTTAGAAGCCTGGAAATGTTACATGCCTGTAAAATTTGATTTTTTTTGTCACTTCTCACTACATAGTACATGTCATTTAGGTCCTGAGTTCAAGCTCATTTATAACCTAAACTCAATCTAAATTTTGACAACAAAAAAATAACCCAACAATGTGACATAGAAATTATAGTTACCTGATGTCCAGCTGGGCCTGAGAGTAGGTGGGCTACGCACACACTTGTAGAACTGTAGTTACATATACATCAACTATAATTTGTACTTGTACTACTATTGGTTGGGGGACGGACCGCCTCTCCCAAGAGCATCCCTCCTGCCCACCAAGCCCGTGACTGCCTCCCCTAAGAGCACACAGGCCCCCACACTTTCGGTATTAAACTATGTCTATTTCCTCGGGCGTGAGTCTGTCCAAGGAGCCCACCAGGAAAGCCATGTTGCTAGCCAATGTAGCAGATCAGTCTCCAGAATTCTACATTTATCACTTCCAGAGATGCCCCCAGCAAACAAGAGTTTGCACAAAACTTTAGACGGATTAAAACATCTGTCTTTTATCTTTTACAGACCTCCAAACTGTTTACTAAGGACTCAGGAACCTTCAGTAAACCGTGATTAACTATTCTGCATTGTTGACATGACCAGGAAAAAACCTGGCCAGGGATGCATCCCAGGTCAAAGGTGACTCAGGACCACTATCACATCCTGGCACCATGTCAAAGGATCATAAATTTTGGGAGATAAAGTTGTTGATTCAGCTTTAACCAGAACTTTCTTTAGCCATCCTAAGGACACATCTTAGGCCATTCAACACCAACAGGTCACAGGCCCCTGGCGCCGCTGTCAAATCGGTCATAATCTGGAGATCAAAGTTTGTTTGATCACACCAGAAACCCCTGAACTTCTGATGATCAGACACTGTCCCCTTGTGGTTGACTGGACAAAGAGCTATGATTTCTCCCTAAAGGACATTTTGTTATTTTAATAAAAGAGTTATTGAGATAATGTGCTGTTGTTATACTGTTCTTTTCCAGGACGCGGTGTCGTGACGAGAACGCCTCATCCTAGTTTTGTTACATGTTGTGTTCTGTTTTAAGGAAATGTAATCCTGACAAATGCATTCTCTGTATATCTTTGCAGGTTTTTTTTGCGGGTTTATGAAAAACCAAGAGAAATTGCGAAGCAAGGAATGTTTTGAAACTTCGCAAAGCAACGCCTTTCTCTGTAAGACACGCCCCCATTCTGAAGGTGATAAAATTGGCACACTGCCAGAGAATCTCCCTTCTCCCCTTCGCTCCGCTCTCTTCACAGTGAGCCTGCGGCCTTCTGGCGGACGGTCCAGTAGGACTGCCTCGCCGCCGCAACCCTTGGGCCTCGTGGAAAAGAGTTAACTTTCCTTTGTTCTAAAGACCATGCCTGCTAAAGCGTCTGCTCTTCCCCAAAAGAGCGCGCACAGAAGCAAGTTTTAACCACCAAAGCAACAGCTGAGAACTCTTTCATGGACCTTGAAATAACCTACACAAACTTCAACTTTTACACGGTATAACCGAGGAGAGCCGTGCGAGTTTGGACAGCAACTAGACGCTTTTGTTCTCTTCCACGGGTGCAGACCCCCACCCCTGGAAGAGATCTGCATGTGACGGCAACCCTGGTGTGTGGAGTGCTTCATTAGTAAGTGACGAACTTTCTGAGAACATTCAGGATGCTCCTCTCGGACCACTGATCGACCACACCGAACCGGGCCAGCACCCGCTGACGACAGAGTAAGTCCGCACGTGACACAACTGCCTTGGCGTCATTACAATTTCCAAACTTTACCCCCGAAGCCTCCATCTCCTTTTCCCATTAAAAGTCCCTTTAAGTTTCCCTAATCTAGATTAACCTGTTCAAAACATTCCTGGTTTCATCATATCCTCCATGCAACTGTTTATCCCTGTGTATCCCCATTGTGTTCAACCCTTATTGTGTTTTAATGCTTTACCATGTTCCCGTCATATTATTCACCATTGTATAATCTTTAATAAAATCCCATAAAGACATTAATGTTTTTCTGTTTATATCAAGAAATGTTCAAGGAATGTTTGAAAACGAGAAGAATTTGCTTCCTTTACTTTAATGAGACTAGACTAAACAGTTTCTCTGGATCTGTCTAAAACTAGAGTGGTGCCCCTTTTAAATTATAAATTAATTTTAATAAATTAATATAAAAAAAATATAAAAATGTATATGATATGTTTATGCAAACATAGTCATACAGCACGCTACACCAACGCCACCACCTGAGCTGCGTTAGCGTAGCAGCGATCCATCAGCGACTCCGTTAACCTGTCCCTCACAGATGGTAGACCTTATCGCTCGGCCAAGGAGTAGATGACAGGAGCAAACACATTCTCACACCTTCAGTGGGTGGGAGACCGGAGATCTCGTTCCAGCCCTCCACGTTGCAGTAGCCCAGATCTCCCGGGTAGGGCATCTCGCCGAGAACGGGCTCTGCCATTCTCGCTGGGCATAATTGGCTAATTCCCTCTGCAGAGGAGGCAAACAGCTGAGGCTCAGGGCCGGAATGTCCAGTGCAGAAGGAGCCAGCGTCCTCGCCACGGTTCTCCCCGTCCTCACTTCCTGCTGCCCAAGCCAACTGAGGTGGGGTAGCGGCTGCGGACACCGCTATGGGTCTCAGCAGCAGGTCAAGTGGAGCCGGAGAGGCTGGACGTATAAATGCGTGGTCTCCTCTCTGGGGAGGCCGAGGCAGGCGGAGCAAGTAGACCGCTCCAGCTGGTGACGCCATCCGAGTCAGGTGAAGCAGTCGTGGCCGTCCTCGGGCAGCAGCCGGGCGCAGCAGAAACGGCAGGAGCGATGGTGCCCGACACCGGTAGGTGACGAATCTCACTATCTGGCACAATCCATTCTTCTATCTTCCTAAAGTCTTCGCTCTTTTAGTGATCTCAGAGGTGCTGAGAGAGAAGAAGGGAGAGTGTTGGGCGAGGGGGGTTATATAGCCTCTGAGGCTGTGCCAGTACGTTGGCATGATTGGCGCGGTGAATGCTTTTATCTTTCTCAGGCTGGCTGTCGCCGGAGAGAGGTAAACCAAAAGCGAAGCCCATAGATGGGTGGAGCACACACGAAGTAGAAGTACGTTTGCTTTGGCAAAAATGCTGTAAAGGACCATTTTCAGTGTACATATTGTATTCAATCTCATTCCTGTTGTAAAACTGAGCCCAAGCCTAAACATTTAATTAAAGATCCCAGCTGAGCCTATGTGAGAGCTATAAATTTTGGTTTTACTAACATCTACAAATCAAAGTTTAGATCAAAAGTAAAAGAATAACTGAAATCTCAAGCTGTATATTTAGTGTTCTTTGAAACATAAATCAAAGTGCATGCAGCTCATCTGTTAAACATCAGACTAGAAGCACTTAACTAGAGTTATATTCTACTCTTAATGAGGCAACATCCTCCGATTGTGACAAAATCAGTTTTAAGCTGCTATAAATGCCCTACTCCAATTGGGGGGAGCAGTCATTTGAATTTCTCTGAAACACACCTGAATAATATGCTTCATTGTCAGATTAGTGCTGCATGTATACAGCTTACTCCAATTAAAGTTGGACACAGAGCCATGAGCATGCTCCAGAGTTGAACAGAGACACAAAGTAACACAGGGAAACAGAAAAACATGAAGAGCAGTGTTTAGAGACATACTCATTTTTAAATCAAAGGCATATATTTTGGGTCACGATGCCACTGGGTCCTGTTTGTTGGTTAATGTGCTCTGTTATGTTGTAAAAACTTTAAAAGTCTATCTGTAACTTATAATGTGTTCATGCGCCACTTGAATGCAGCATTAGTCGGTGCTGAGCTATTGGGAGACTGCACTATGGTGAAAACTCCAGCTGAGAGGGTTTAATCGAGCTATGAGCATGGTCGGAGTTAGCTCTGCATATGAACATACTGACTGTTATCCATATCTCAATCACTCTGCCAATGGTGGGAGTCTCAAAATTTCAAAACTAATTTAAATAAGAATTTTGGTACGGGTGTAACGGTACACAAAAGTAACATTTTGGTTTTGTTTCCGTTCTTTAAAGTTTCGGTTCAGTACATTTTTGGAACAATGTCAGCCCACTCATCTTGACTTATTCACTTTTCTTTTTTTCATTATTGTTTTTGATGTGGAAAGCAACATGTTCCCATGACTGGGAGGGTCTGGCTTCATGATGAGCATATATAGTTTATGACAAAAAAAGTAAAAAAAAATAAATAAATTCTTAGTATCTTCTTGCACCTTCTTGTGATGGTTTTTGTCACACTGTGCTCCAGAGGAGACAGAAACCAGACCGAAGAGATGTGCTGAGATGTACATCTACCTCATAATGATTTACTATAGGTTTAAAATGTTGTAGTTATTATATTTTGAATACTATATGCTCTGTAGCTTAATGTTGATTTTAGTGCAACAAGAGCAGGTTTACAGCAGCAGTTTGTGAGACTCTGATTAGACTTATAGATTATTAATCTGATAGACGGAAGTTTGGGTCACACTGGAAATAGAAAAAAAGGGACTTTTGAAACTTCCAATAAAACAGCTAGATAAACAGCGTTTCATCTTCTACCTTAGCTTCAGCTGTCGCCTCTCCATGTCCACTCTGCCCAGGCAGTGAGCATGCAGCGTCCTGTGAGGGTGCATTTCCCAAGAGCTGCTCTGCTGTGAGTGAGTCAGTCAGAGCAGAAGGACGACAGGATCTGTGGCTGTGCAGCGCTTTTTAACTCTGACTAAATGTAGACCTGTAAAAGTAAAGAAACTAGAAGGTGTGCGATGCTCGCAGGCATCCTGCTAAACACTCCGCCATACTGTTGTTGTGTCCTTGGGCAAGACACTTAACCCACCTTGTCTCCAGTGGTCAGATCTAATACTGGTAGAGCACTTTGAGTGCCTACTAGGTGGAAAAGCGCTATATAAATAACCAAAAAAAAAAAAAAAATCACCTAATTATGTTTGTGTGGATACCTGCTTGTGAATAGTTCGGCATAGAGGACAGCATAAATAAAAAAAAATTGTATTGTACCGAAACGGTACATATATGTACCAAACCGAATGTGCTTAACCGAAAACTACAACTACGTGTATGCTACACCACTAATTATTTTTTCTATTTCTGAATTCAGTGGTAAACAAAAAAATATGATTGTAAAAAGTGCTTGGAAATTGCTTCCATTCTCCAGAATGTACAGGGAAAAAAATTCAGTAAGCTTGGCAATGTTGTAAAGGCAGCCAAGCAACAGATGCCACAAAAGCCACATGATTCACCTCCACTTTGTCTCATCTAGTGAAGACCTTGTTTTCTCACAAGGGATTTTTATACTCTACTCCTCCAAGTCTTCATGACTGAAATAATCTGAAATTGGACAGAGACTGCAGCCTGACTGACTCTTCCAGGCATAATTCTAATTTGAGTTTTAATCATTCTTCTGTCCCACTCTCCTGCTCACTTCCAGGCTGTTGGAACTTGGCAGGCTCTCGCTCTGTGCCCGCTGCTCTATGGGTATGTCCATTAAAGCTGTGGCAGGAAGGACCATTAGTGCCGCGCTTCATTAACTACAGGCCGGCCTCTAAATCAGCTGTCAGATACCTCCAGCCGCTCTCCCACAGTCGTGATGCCAGCAATTAGACCCTTTCTGCACAGAGCGAGTCACTTCAGACTGCTACCTCCTTTTACTACCCCACACTTCTGATTCTCTTGTAAATCACTACCCTGACAGAAGAGAGAAAAGATAATCTAGAGCTATACTGTATGTTGTCCTTTGTAATATGACATTTTTTGTGTAGATTTTTTTTTTAGTTAGAATCTATAAAAATGTGGCATAAATCATGATTAGGAAATGGTAGTGCATGGTGGCTGGTGATAGAAAGCCCATGAGTAAATATAAACAGTCTGATTATGTTCTAAATAACTTACAGAGTAATTTGCCAACAATAGAAAAATGTATTTCAAGATGTAGCTATTGGTTGCTTTGTGTGGCATAATTATGAATATTTTAAAAGACCTTATTATTGACTCTGCCTATCTCCCTCAGGACCAGCTGCCCATAACAGTGACAAATAGCCTTTTTGTACTCATAATCAAAGTTTGGAATTAGAATTGTGCCTGAAATATTAACCGGATGGTTCTTATGGGGCTCTCTTCTGACTGGTTAATAGGCAAAAGCTTAAGACCCAGCTCAGTGCAACAGAATGAGGTCTTTTCACGCAAAAACCTTCAGCTTATCAAAGAGCCATTACCCAAATTAGAAAGCAGCTCCAACAGACCTGCCCAGAGGAAAGGTTTGTGACAAAAATGCAAACATAAAGCTCAGCACAAATGCAGAACGTTTTACAATTATTGGCTAAAAAAATTTTCTTCTTAATTAACTTTTAGCTTTTTTGTGTGTCTGTGTATGTGCCAATGAGCAGCTCACATTGAAAATTAACAGTACACAGGATGGACTCCAGGTTGAATAATAGATCTAGGATTATTCACTTTTTATACTGGAACATCATTCGTAATAATACATTCAGAAACCAATACTAAAAGCACATGCACTGTATCAGCACTGGGTGTGACTCGGGACATAGGCTGATTATTTCCAGAATTGTTAAGCCCTGACCTGGTTTAGTTTTGAGGACCCCCACAGCTGTGAACACTCAAGTGTGTCAAATGCAGCAAAGAGGCTCAGGAGCTCAAGTGTTAGTGCTGACTCCAAGACGTGACATTTGCTCTTCTTCATGTTGTACAGGCTGCCACTGGCTGGTTACTATAAGAGAATGATGGCTCAGCTGTGATTTACAGTGCTCAGCCTTGCCTCAGAAGGAAAACTAGATAATCATATGGCCAATCGCTCTGAGCTGTTAAGAATAAAATGTTGCTGATTACAATCCACAAATTTGACCAATAAATAACAGTGATGAAATTTACTCTACAATAAGCATGGGCACAGGTGGTTACAGACCTTTCACACAAATATTTTAAAAGGGGCTGTCTCATCTGCACTGTTAGGTTTGGACATTCTTGTTTGGTATGAACCAAATTTTTCAGGTGTGAAAGCTCTGGACCGTGGTTGCTCTTTGATACGACAAAAAGAGTAGTCTTTGGTCCAGAAAAAGCTGAACCAAGGTCTGGTTTGGTTTGTGGTGTGAAAGCGTGTTTGCAAAAAGTTCAGACTTTCGGACCAAATGCAGGAAGTCACAGCCATTTAAAACACACAAGAAGAAGAGCAAATGGAGGAGGGAAACATGCAAAAAATCGAATGGGTTTAAAAACACATAAAAAATATGGTTTACTTTGTTTTCCATTTTGTATGGATGGCGCTAATTTTCTAGCTACTCTACGACGTTACGGAATTTCAGAAGAGGTTTACATTCTAAAGGCAAAAATATGTGGAGAGTGTTTAAACAGAGTGCTTTGCTGGGGTTTGCGACGTTGAACTTGGGCAAATGCCATCTAAATTGAAAAAGAAAAAAGTTCACAATCAACTTTGCATGCATTCCTCTTTGTAAAGATGCACTAATGACTGGTGCTGTACTTTTTCAGTGCACCTTGAACACAACATTCTGCTGCAATCAAGAAGCTAAATTATACAATCACTGATAACTGCTCGGGTAACTTGACTGTAACCCTGTTCCCTTAAAAAGCGGGAACGAGATGCTGCGTAGCATACGCTATGGGGAACATTGTTTGTGTGACCGGTTGTGAAGCACGTGTGTCAAACACGCCAAGAATTGGATTATAATACCTAGGTTTGTGACGCAGAACATCAGCGGCAGCTTTGTGATTGAGTGCACCTGAACAGAGGGTATAAGAGCACATGACGCAGGAGCGTCTTTAGGTTAACTTTGTCTGCCCAGTGCGGCATTGCAGCCACAGCATCTCGTTCCCACTTTTTAAGGGAAAAGGGTTACAGTCAGGTAACCCGAGATGTTCCCTATCAAAAGCTACACTCGATGCTGCGTAGCATACGCTATGGGGAATGAGAATACCAACGCCGATGCACTGTAAGTGTCTGGACCCCTCGGGTTGTGAAGTGTGCACAAACACAAAAGAGGTCTCAAACATATTTTTGGGATGATGACTCAAGGACATGCGAGCCCGGAGTAGCATGAACATCCAAACTATAGAATCTAATGAATGTGTGCGGGGAGGACCAGCCTGCCGCATCACAAACTTGCTGCAGAGGGGCATCTTTTGCTAGAGCTGTTTAAGCTGCAACCCCTCTAGTAGAATGAGCCCTTACACCTATGGGCAAAGTTTGACCGCGCACCTCATAGGCCAGGGCAATTGCATCCCTCACCCAACGTGATATAGCCTGTCTGGTAGCTGCCACCCCCAGCATGCAGCCCTGGTAGCATATAAACACCTGTTCGGACTTACGCCACTGGCTAATGCGGTGGACGTAAGTCTGGAGGGCACGTACTTGACACAGTAAGTGAAGTCTCTCCTGCTCCAGTGTTGTAAATGGCAGAGG
>JALDNG010003153.1:0-29817 GCA_024349245.1 Neodontobutis hainanensis | reverse complement strand
ATTTAAGTTAAGTCTAAGATGCTGAGGACGTAAGATATAAATGACTTCTGAAACAAGACTGTGATGCTCCTTTGGACCCAAGTGAAACTCGCGGTCAGGTTTTGTTTGACCTATGTTCCGTTAACTGTAGTTGATTGGCAGTAACTTCTCTTTAACTTAATAAACCTGAATCATAAACCTAAAATATCCAGAAGAATAACTGACCTCTCCTCGCTGCAGAGCCCACACAGCTCAGCCTCCAGCTCCTCCTCAGCAGCGCGTTCATCTCCAAAACACAGGCTTTGAGAACTTTAACTACGACTGACACAACACAAACTACAAACTTACGAGAGAGAGACACCCATAAAACCCTCTACAGTAAATTTAACACGCAGTTAGTAACTGTTAACTAATCTTTTACACTCAAAAGGAGCTCAAACGTCAACCCTTGTAAACTTCACTCTTCTTTGTTGGATCGATAACATCCTCTGAACACTACTGCCGCCTAACTGTCAGAAATAATAATTCATTAAAAAAACTGAAAAAAAAAACATTTACAATAAAAGATGGATAAAAACAGTCTAGAATTTATTCAGTAATTATTGATCTATAAAAAGTCAAACGAAGCTTTTGGTCGCCCTTAAAACCATCTAAACGTTTGTTATGTTTCCGGTTTGTGCGCGTTGACGTCACAATTATGGCGTCGGCCGAAGCTGGGGACAGTTGGAGCTGGTTTACAGCGTTAGCAGTTGGAGTTTCTTTATTAAAATGTCTATTTATCAACGCATAGTGAGTGCCATTAATACACTCGTTTTATTTATATAATTAAGCCCCGTTTCCGGCGCAGAAACGCGAGGATACGTTAACTGATAAACGGAAGGTCGAACTAGAAAATAGTTAGCACCGGCTAACACCTGCTACATTTATCTAAGAATTAGGGACAGATTTACAATGAACATTATAACATAACACTATGGGAGGGTTTCTCTCTGCACCCGTATTTGTTTGCGCTAATTCCGCTCGTTTGTTGTATAACTAACGAAGTGGGTAAACTTAAAGCTGACGTGTTTGGAGACTCGTTACTGGCCAGCCGCCTCAAGATGGCGCCGTTTTTTCAAAAATTGTATTCACTCGGAAGTTTCCGGAGGATTACGATCTTTTTACTTAATCTATGCACAACTTTCTGATTAGAGTTAGTCACTGTAAAACCTATTCCTATACAGCTAGAACCTAGAAACAAAAAACCTGTTCAAATCCAACTAAAACCTGTTCTGTTGCAGATGCTGTCCTGTTCAACTTGAATTAATTAATGTTTGTGATTTTATTTTTTTATTATAAATTTTTTTGTTGAATCTATTTAAAGCCACTCGACAGACTTCGAGGTTCACAGAAACTGGTTGGCAATCACTCACAGCCTCCCGATGTCCCGCTGGTACCACGAGGTCAGAATACACTCTTTTAATAAAGCTGGAGCTCTTTATTGTTTTATTTTGTTTGTTCTATATAGTTGTTCAAATGTGTGACGAATATTAGTTTCATTAATACAATAAATTAGTCCTGGTCTAGTCCTGGTTTAGACCTTGTTTTCCTCTCCTTCAGAACTCCTCCGAGTGGACCCTGGACTACCCTCCGCTCTTCGCCTGGTTCCAGTCGGGTCTGTCTCTTGTGGCTCAGTCGTTCGATGAAGAAATGCTCCAGGTTCAGAGTCTGGGCCACGAGAGTCCAGCCACTGTGCTTTTCCAGAGACTGTCTGTGACCTGTACCGACCTCCTGTACATCCTGTCAGTCCGAGAGTGAGTCCTGCCAAAACCTGTTCAAAACCCGTCAGTCCGAGAGCGAGTCCTGCCAAAACCTGTTCAAAACCAGTCAGTCCGAGAGTGAGTCCTGCCAAAACCTGTTCAAAACCAGTCAGTCCGAGAGTGAGTCCTGCCAAAACCTGTTCAAAACCAGTCAGTCCGAGAGTGAGTCCTGCCAAAACCTGTTCAAAACCCGTCAGTCCGAGAGTGAGTCCTGCCAAAACCTGTTCAAAACCCGTCAGTCCGAGAGCGAGTCCTGCCAAAACCTGTTCAAAACCAGTCAGTCCGAGAGTGAGTCCTGCCAAAACCTGTTCAAAACCCGTCAGTCCGAGCGAGTCCTGCCAAAACCTGTTCAAAACCCGTCAGTCCGAGAGCGAGTCCTGCCAAAACCTGTTCAAAACCCGTCAGTCCGAGAGCGAGTCCTGCCAAAACCTGTTCAAAACCCGTCAGTCCGAGAGCGAGTCCTGCCAAAACCTGTTCAAAACCCGTCAGTCCGAGAGCGAGTCCTGCCAAAACCTGTTCAAAACCAGTCAGTCCGAGAGTGAGTCCTGCCAAAACCTGTTCAAAACCCGTCTGTCCGAGAGTGAGTCCTGCCAAAACCTGTTCAAAACCAGTCAGTCCGAGAGTGAGTCCTGCCAAAACCTGTTCAAAACCAGTCAGTCCGAGAGCGAGTCCTGCCAAAACCTGTTCAAAACCAGTCAGTCCGAGAGTGAGTCCTGCCAAAACCTGTTCAAAACCAGTCAGTCCGAGAGTGAGTCCTGCCAAAACCTGTTCAAAACCAGTCAGTCCGAGAGCGAGTCCTGCCAAAACCTGTTCAAAACCAGTCAGTCCGAGAGCGAGTCCTGCCAAAACCTGTTCAAAACCTGTCAGTCCGAGAGTGAGTCCTGCCAAAACCTGTTCAAAACCAGTCAGTCCGAGAGTGAGTCCTGCCAAAACCTGTTCAAAACCAGTCAGTCCGAGAGTGAGTCCTGCCAAAACCTGTTCAAAACCCGTCAGTCCGAGAGCGAGTCCTGCCAAAACCTGTTCAAAACCAGTCAGTCCGAGAGTGAGTCCTGCCGAAACCTGTTCAAAACCTGTCAGTCCGAGAGCGAGTCCTGCCAAAACCTGTTCAAAACCAGTCAGTCCGAGAGTGAGTCCTGCCAAAACCTGTTCAAAACCCGTCAGTCCGAGAGCGAGTCCTGCCAAAACCTGTTCAAAACCAGTCAGTCCGAGAGTGAGTCCTGCCGAAACCTGTTCAAAACCAGTCAGTCCGAGAGTGAGTCCTGTCAAAACCTGTTCAAAACCAGTCAGTCCGAGAGTGAGTCCTGTCGAAACCTGTTCAAAACCAGTCAGTCCGAGAGTGAGTCCTGTCGAAACCTGTTCAAAACCAGTCAGTCCGAGAGTGAGTCCTGCCGAAACCTGTTCAAAACCAGTCAGTCCGAGAGTGAGTCCTGCCAAAACCTGTTCAAAACCAGTCAGTCCGAGAGTGAGTCCTGTCAAAACCTGTTCAAAACCAGTCAGTCCGAGAGTGAGTCCTGCCAAAACCTGTTCAAAACCAGTCCGTCCGAGAGTGAGTCCTGTCAAAACCTGTTCAAAACCAGTCAGTCCGAGAGTGAGTCCTGTCAAAACTTGTTCAAAACCAGTCAACAAACTGAATCCTACTAAAACCTGTTCTGTTGCAGATGCTGTCGATGTGTCTCGGCTCAGAAATCCACCAGAGACATTTTAAATCGACCGTCATTTGTTTTGGCTGTTCTCCTGCTCTGGAACTTTGGACTCCTCATTGTAGACCGTATCCTTTAGTCCGGCTGTAGTCCTGGTCTAGTCCTGCTGTAGTCTGTAGCTTATTTTTCTGAACCTGTTTTGTCAGACATTCATTTCCAGTACAACGGTTTCCTGATGGGTTTCCTGCTGCTGTCTGTGGCCAAGCACCTGCAGGTCTGGACCATTTAGGCCTGGTTTAGACCTGGTTTTGGCCTGGTTTGGGCCTGGTTTCACTTGAATCTAAAGTTTTAACTGTGTTGTCAGTCGAAGCACCTGCAGGCGCTGCTCTTCTCCGTCCTGTTGAACCTGAAGCACATTTATCTGTATGTGGCTCCGGCGTATGGCGTTTACCTGCTCAGGACCTACTGCTTCACTCAGGACCACTCAGGTGAGACACAGACTTCACAGGACTAACCCCAGACTAAAGAAGTCCAGGTATATCCAGACTCATGGAGGTCAGTGTTTGATGAAGGACATAGAGTTAGAACAAGATTTTTTTTAAATGATTGATATTTTCATCCAAACCCAAGAACAGACAAATGGGCCTTTTGTGGTCTTAGTTGGTCTTGAAGTTCTAGATCTGAGCTCTGGACTAACCTCTGTCTTCTGTCCCTCTGCAGACGGCTCCATCTCTTGGAGGAGCTTCAGTCCCATGAGGCTCACGGCTCTGGGTCTGATTGTGGTTTCTGTCTCCGCTCTGTCGTTCGGACCCTTCATCGCCATGGTAACCGTCAGCTGTGTGACCCTGAAGAGGGAGGGTAAAAATAAACATGGACGTCCAGGGTTGGAGCAGGCACTACTAGACCTGGCCACAATCATAACAACATCCCAATGATTATGAAGTCATGCTTACAGTTTGGACAAGTCACTAAATCATACTAGACTCACTTTACAGTAATTTTGTGATTAAACAACCATTTTTAATGCACTTTGTTGAATGTAAAAACATGAATGCATGTTTAAGCACTTGGCCTCCAGGCAACAAGCCATCGAGATCTACCTGTCCAAAAATATTTAATTATCGAAAAAAAATCAAAAAACTAGTGTAAATTCACTCTATTAAATCATTTAGACAATTCGTTACAAAAAGAACTTAAGCAATAGTCTGCTCTGCTTCAGCCTCATTCAATCAGAGAAAGCTAAATTTAAAATATGCCTAACTTCTAATCAACACACTATGGTCCACAGCCCTGGTCTCTGCTGGACACAGACTGAAGTTTCACGAGTTTAGGAAAGCCTTCGCTCTTCAGTTGCGCAGAAACCGAGCCGACCACAGTGACAGAAGAAAGAAAAAGCATAAAACGAGGACTTGGTGCAGCATTTGGATATCTTTTTCTTAAATCAGCAGTGTAACCGTAGTCTTAAGACCTAAACATCCCACTCTAGTCAGACTTTAGCTTTGGCACTTGGCCCTGTTCATGCCTCTGTTTTACTGTCGTCAGGGTCACGTGATCCGTTCTGACCATTGGGCCGAAGGCAGGTTAGTGCAGGCGTGTTACAAACAAAAGTAATCTTTTAGTACCTTTCAGCCTTTTTACATTGAGCTCGTTTAGAAAAATCCTTTTTGGGCAGTAATACCTTGAACAGCCACTGGTCAAACCTGGAGTAGGAGAAAGGGGCGGGGCTTATCCAGTTCTAATAATACACCCATGACCTAATAAGGCAAATGTGTTTTTAAATAAAGATCCTTCCTGCTTTTTATTTAACGGCAGCAGAAGTGTATTTAAGCTCTGTTTAAAAGCTCAAACCTCTTCAAATCCTGCAAAAACCTGTCCATCTCGTCCAGTCCTGTCTTTGGTCTGGGTTTGAAGTCTGCAGAAGTAACTCTGGTGTTTTCCTCCAGGGCCAGCTGCCTCAGGTCCTGTCGCGTCTGTTCCCGTTCAAACGAGGCCTGTGTCACTCGTACTGGGCCCCGAACGCGTCTGGGCCCTCTACAATGCTCTGGACAAGGCCCTCACCGTTGTCGGTAAAGACTCACCGCTTCAATGTTTCCAGCACTTTTAATGAAAAAAAGTTATGTCTGTGGACGCTGCAAGATTTAGGCTGGTTTTTACCAGGTTTGAGATGGATTAGAAAAGGTTTTATTTGGAAAAGAATTTGGATATTTAGGTTTACTTTGTCACAGTCCAGATCTGGTTTAGTCCTGGTCCAGATCTGGTTTTAGATGGTCTTGTCTCTGCAGGGGTGCGTCTGGACTTGCTGGATCTGGACGGTCTTCCTCGGGCCTCGATGACTGGAGGTCTGGTCCAGGACGTCCTCCACACGGTGCTGCCCTCAGTCTCTCCCTCCGTCACTCTGCTCTGCTCCCTGCTCTTCATCCTGGTGAGACCGGACCCAGACCTGCCGGACCCAGACCTGCCGGACCCAGACCTGCCGGAGCCAGACCTATTAGAACCAGACTGAATCCATGTAAAACCAGACCATGTCTAGCCGGGACCAGATAAAATCCACTTTAAACCTATTGAAACATGTTTAAATCCAATAAAAACCAGTTCAAGTCCATCTAAACGGGTCCTTGTCCTGTGTCCAGCCCGCGCTGTGGTGCCTCTGGCTGCGTCCACGTCCCGTGTCCTTCCTTCGGTGTCTGCTGCTCTGTGCTCTGGGCTCCTTCATGTTCGGCTGGCACGTCCACGAAGGCCGTGCTCATCGTGATCCTGCCGCTCAGGTCAGACTCTGTTGTTATCATTATTATTATTATCATTATTATTGTTGTTATAATTATTATTATCATTATTATCATTATCATTATTATTATTATTATGATTATTATTATGATTATTATTACTACAGTCCTGGAACAAACACCTAATGTCAGGCTTTTTGTCCCTGTTTGTTGCTGTAGTCTGCTGGCCGTTCAGAACAGAGAGGATGCTGGGATATTTCTGATTCTCTCCACCACAGGACACTATTCTCTGTTCCCCTCATCTTCACCACAGCAGGTAAATCCAACTAAAACCTGTTCAAATCCAACTAAAACCAGTTTATATCCGACTTAAAACTGAATTTCTTGCTGTGTTGTTTTTCAGAGCTGCCCATTAAGTTTGCTCTGATGCTGCTGTTCACCGTCTATTCCTTCAGCGCTCTGGGGAAACTCCACGGGTAACTGTCCTCAGCCCCTCGTGACACTGAGCTGCTTTAGATCAAACTCACAGCTTCAGAGACTGTTTGAGACGAGCTATGATCCAGAGCTTCCTCTGCGGTTTGCTCTCACCACAAGGACAGATTTATGCAAATGACCATCGAGTAATTTAGGTTTAAACACAGGTATTACTCTGCTAAAGCTCAGTGCAACACAATAACTGTAGAAATAGTGCCATAAATGAGGCTGGTGTCATTAAACAGAGGTTCATCTGGAGCTGGATTAGAGAAATGTTACAGACTTTAGTGAGAAAAAGGTTCAAGTAAAAGCATCTGGCCTCTGTTTTTAAGGTTCATTCAGGTGTGGTTGTTGTTCTAGAGTCAAAGTGTTCTGGTTTAGGTTTCAGAACACTGGTGTAAATACTAGATAACATGGCTTCCTTCTCCCTTCTCTCAAAGCATCTGGCCTCTCTGGACAAGATTCAAAGGACTGTCCTTTCTCTTTGAGGTGGACATCAGACTCAGGTCCTCCAGGATTGGTTCTTCTGTGTTTTGAAACCTAAATCGGAACAGTTTCACTATTGGACAGGGGTGTTAACTCGTTTGTGTTTTTAAGTAGTTGCACACTGAGACGACTCCTGTTTAACTCTTAATGTTTAAAACTCCTATTGATGCTCATGTTCTGCTTTAGATGGTTTAAGTCCATCTAAAACCTTGACCTCTGTATTTGATCCGTCTCCCATGATGCCTCTGTCTGCCTTCTCAGGGGCGGGCCTCTGCTGCGGCCGCTCGAGCGCTGGTACCTGATTGGCCTGTCGCTGGTTGCCATAGGCAGCGAGGTGGTGTTTCCGCTGTCGCCGTGGAAACAGCGGCTGCCGTTCCTGCCGCTGCTGCTCACCTCGGTTTACTGCGCTCTGGGCGTGGCCTACTCCTTTGTGCGGCTCTACGTGACTCTGCTGCGCATGAAACATAAGACCCCATGAGCTCAGGACTCGGACTACACTACCCACAATCCCCCTGTCACTCACTAAGTCCCGCCCCCTCAGACTCTTCCTTTGGGCGAAAAGCGGTGGAATTTCAGTTTGAATACAATGTTTTATTATGTAAGCTGCACAGTTCAGTTAGTGTCTGAGGTTTTAATTCTTAAAAGATGTATAAACTTTGTCTGTAAATCTGTAAATAAATGTCAAACATGAGCTTTCAGGTGTTGGGCTCAACTCTCCAGAGACCGGAGACATGAACATGTGTTCACCTGCAGACCTCACAGCTCGATTAAACCCTCGCAGCTGGAGTTGTCGGGTTTACAGAACGAGAAAACCCAGGTCCTGTGTCCGCTCGGGCTGATGCTGCGTTCATGTGTCTTTAGTATTTCACAGCACTGGCATAGTTAGTAATAAATATCAACAGTAACAACAAACTAAGAACGCATTTATTATTTTGTAAGTGACGTTTGACAACAGGCAAACTAGCTTGTTCTTCTAAACTTTTAAGTGTTTAAAGTATTTTTATTTCAGATCTACGAGAGAAGCGACAGTTAAATGGTCGGTTTAATTCTTGCAACTTAACTCTAGAAAGATATAACTTCACTAACATTCCCACCTCTTGACGCTGATGATGCATAAACATAAATGAGCATAAAACAGTAGGTCATGGGGGCCAGCAGGGGCAGCCCCTGCAGGCCCCGAAGGCAGCAGTCAATTCACCAACAGAGCAGCAACTATCAAAGACGAGCAAAAAAAAATCAGACACAGTATCTCTCCAAAACAAAAAAATAAATCCAGAAATGCGCAGATGACCTGGTCGACCCAAAATCTCCGGTCTTATTTTGTCTCTGTAACGAAAAGAAACACATGGAGTGGGACTTATGCACATTCTTAATGATTAAACCAATTCTCTTAAGCATCATAACTTCAATGAACCATACGGCCCTTAGGACTGTAGTATGATCCGTCCTGGAGCTGTTGTCCCGTTGGTGAACATGCAGATGTTAACGTCCCTCAGATATCAAAGTGTTCATCTGAGGTCAAAGGACCACAGTCGTTGGGCAGGTGCATGTCCAGGAATGTTGACCCAACAATGGCCACATCCATCAATCTCACCAACAAGCTCCAGATACATGGAAATCAACACAAACAAAAGTTATAAGACATGGAAGTGCCACAAGTACATCTCAACACAGATTTAAAATCTAAAAGTGTGAAGTTGTTTCTTAAAGGCCGTAGTTCTGCTGGTTTCTAGACCTGCGTTACTTAGAATTAACTCATTTTGCTGACACCACCCTTTTCAGCTAAAAGCATGCTCAGGGCTATTTTGTTCTGTCCAGTTGTTGGACCAGTTTTTCTCAAATTTTCTGTTTTTAATTTACAGCATCTCTCGTGTAATAATAAATTTGTTGGTTGTAAATATAATTTTTATCCACATTTGCATAAATTGATATAAAAGATTATAGATTCAAATCCTGCTGCTATCTGATTTCTACTCTTATATTGTTTAAGGACACTTCGAGAGACACCGATGTCGTCAGATGAACCTGAAGAAGCTGCTCTCTTGCTCCTAAGGTGTGAGGTTCTGCTCACGGTGTTCTCCGTCACATGTGAACAAATAAAACGAGTGATGTTACAGGACGTCCTGTCACTGACCCTGCTCACAGGTGTACTCCAGGTGTAAACCAAGATGACTATAAGTTCAAAGAACCATGTTAATATTAGCTCTTACTGGTCAAATCTTATTTTCTGAACTGGTACTTGTTGTAGTTGGCTTCCATCCAAATAAAGAACAAACAAATAAAATCCACATCATATGAAACATTATAAACTCATAAAAGGGCCTCCTAGGTTCTCGTCAAACACAACCATAAAAGCCATTAAAATGATCAAAACAAAAATGTTCAGACCCTGTTTCCACAGAGATATTCTGCAGGAAATCTATTTTATTCTGAAAGGTTTGGTTTAAATCAGAGCAAACAGTGCTTCTCCAGAAAAGTCTTGTCAACATTATTCATTTCATTATTTGATTTAGACTCATCTTTAACTTTATTAAACTCTGTTATATAATCTCATCACTTTAATACAGTTACTTTAAATCTTCTTCTCCCTCCTTTTTGAGACATGGTTCAAAACACCTAAAAAATAAATGTTTATGGAAAAGAGACAAAAATGTTCATTTTTTTCATGTAATGTTTTTATCTCTGTGCTTTCAGGTTCTCAGATTCAAAGACATGGAGTTGAGACAGAACCTGTGTTTCTGTGAAAAAGAATCTCCTCCCATAAATACATATCCATTTCAGTCGAATGAAGAAGCCTGGTCTGAAGTTAAAGGCCTGAGGCCTGGTCCAGGTAGAGGAGAGAAACAAAGCCATTGACCAATCAGAGAGAAACAAGCTGCTGGTGTTGAGAAGGAAACACGCAGTAGAGACAGAGTAGAGAGAATAAAGTCTCTGCAGAAAAGACTGGAGGCTGAACAAACAGCAAACATAACTTTGTAAAGAGACGTCATCTAAAGAATGGGTTTATTGTATGCTGTTTATGAGCCTTTTGCTCAGTCTGTGCTGTAAAGGTCGACAGTTAAAGTTTGTTAAATAGAGACATTAAGAATTTATACAGTATTATTCAAAATAACAGCAGTGTTTTAGTTTATAAGTATAAGTGGTGCAGTAGATTCTCAGAAAACAAACAAGACCCAGCGTTCATGATGTGCAGCTCTTAAGGCTGTGCAACTGGGCAATTAGTTGAAAGGGATGTGTTAAAAAAAAATACCAGTGTCTGTCGTTGACTGTTCGAACTCAAAACTACACACCTGCAGCAGAACCACAATATATCTGTAAATTAAGAATGTCTAACCCTCGTGATAATGTTTAAGTGTGTTTTAACTATTGACTCATAACTCTACTGAAAGTGCAAAGAATAACCTTCAGAATAACGGCTCAAACTGTATAATATTGTACAGATGTGTTTATGCTTTGTATGTTGGTTGTGAATGAGAGAACGACAGATTCTGGAGCGAGTTTGAGGGCGTGTCCTCAGAGGTCAGAGAGGTGACAGGAGCAGACTCTAAAGGACATGTTGGTGAAGAGAATAGTGCTGATGAGGAAGTGATGGGCAGGTTTGGACTTCAGGAAAAGAACCCAGAAGGACAGACGTTGGTAGATTTTGCTAAAAGAGATGGCTGTGGTGAACACGTACTTTCAGAAGAGGCAGGAACACAGGGGAATATATCTTATGCAGACGCTGTAATCTGATATAGAGATGGTAAAGTAGTGTTAGGAGAGAGTGTAGCTAGACAGCACTGGATTATGGTGAGGAAGATGACTCTGGTGCTGAGGAAGAAAACAAAGACAAAGAGGTAGAAGTTGGAAAAGGTTGAGTGTTGTGTGTTTTCAGGAGGAGCTGAGTCAGGCTTTAGGTGCTTCCAGATGACTAGACTACTACAGCCAAGGTGATCAGAGAGACAGGTAGGACGGTGAAGTTAGGAGCGCTTTGAGAAGGATGAGGAAAGGAAAAGCAGTTGGTCCTGATGACAGACCAGTGGAGATATGGAAGTGTGAGGGAGAGATGTCAGTAGAGACCCAGGCTGTTCAACAAGAAGTGAGAACTGAGAAGTGTTAGAGTGGAGCAGGACATGTTTGAGAGCAGTGGGACAGCAGTGGGACAGCAGTAGGACAGCAGTGGGACAGCAGTGGGACAGCAGTAGGACAGCAGTGGGACAGCAGTGGGACAGCAGTGGGACAGCAGTAGGACAGCAGTGGGACAGCAGTGGGACAGCAGTAGGACAGCAGTAGGACAGCAGTGGGACAGCAGTGGGACAGCAGTGGGACAGCAGTAGGACAGCGGTAGGACAGCAGTGGGACAGCAGTGGGACAGCAGTAGGACAGCAGTGGGACAGCAGTGGGACAGCAGTGGGACAGCAGTAGGACAGCAGTGGGACAGCAGTGGGACAGCAGTAGGACAGCGGTAGGACAGCAGTGGGACAGCAGTGGGACAGCAGTGGGACAGCAGTAGGACAGCAGTAGGACAGCGGTAGGACAGCAGTGGGACAGCAGTAGGACAGCGGTAGGACAGCAGTGGGACAGCAGTGGGACAGCAGTGGGACAGCAGTAGGACAGCGGTAGGACAGCAGTGGGACAGCAGTGGGACAGCAGTAGGACAGCGGTAAGGTGTGCTCTGAGCCCTTCTTGTTCTTGTGCTGATGGACAGATGAGCTCAGACAGGACTCTGATGTTTGTGAGGACACTGTGATGGTGAGAGCAGGAGGAGGTTTGTTCTGGAGAGAAGAGGAAGGACAGAATACATGAATGAGAGAGATCCAAGTGGAACAGTGAGGTCACGGGCAGAAGAGCTAAAGAAGTACTGAGGGTCAACAGTCCAGAGCAATGGGAGTATGGAACAGAGGTGAAGAAGCATGAGCAGCAGGATGAATGGGAAGAGAAGAGTGTCAGGTGTGTTGTGTGATAAAAGAGCAGCAGACAGACTGAAAGGAAAGGTTTACAGGACAGAAGTCAGAGATGTTGGATGGTTTTAGTCAGAGGCTCTGAGGAAAGACAGGAGGAAGAGGGAGTAGAGCTGAAGATGTTGAGGTTCTCTTTGAGAGAGACGAGGATGATAGAATCAGGAATGAGTCCATCAGAGGAACAGCTCATGAGAGAGGTGTGGAGACAAAGTTGCCGAGGCCAGGTTGAGATGGTTTGAGGAGAAGGAATATATCGGTAAAAGGAGGCTGAGTTTAGAGCTGCAGGAGGCCGAAAGGAAGAGTAAAGAGGAGGTTTAAGAATGTAGTGAAGGAGACATGAAGATAGTTGGTCTGAGAGAAGAGGAAGCAGGGGATAGGCCTAGATGGAGGCAGATGATTGTTTGTGAAGAGGAACAACCCAAAGAAAAAGTAGACCCTGAGCCCTGAGAGATTACTGAGTCAGCAATAATCTTGAACAACAATAACATTTATTTTACATTAAGTCCTATTTCACTGCTTCTCACTTTTAAAATGTAATAAATCAAATGTTAAGAGAATTTTTGGTTACAGATTAAATGAGCAGACGATGGAGACGGCATAGGATTTGACAATAATAGACAGGTTTAATCTTTGCAAAGAGAAGCAGAACGGACACACATGAACAATGGTACGTGGGCGGTTCTGCTTAAAGGTGTAAACAATACATGAGGCTTTATAGGTTTACATTATGCCCCCCCCCAGCTCCAGGGTCGTGGATCCAGCTCCAGGGTCGTGGATCCAGCTCCAGGGTCGTGGATCCAGCTCCAGGGTCGTGGATCCAGCTCCAGGGTCGTGGATCCAGCTCCAGGGTCGTGGATGGACGTGTATTGAGCTGACGTGTCAGTCAGAGATGTGTGTCTAAGTGAACAGGACAGAGTGTCCCGGGACAGTGATTAGATGTACTTGTGTGTGGATAAGCATGTGAACTGGAGCATGATTGAGAGCATAATGTAGAACATTAATGGAGATGTACAATTCCCATAACACAAACAGAGCTTATTGTGTGTAGCTCTGATTGTATTTTGGGACAGTGCTGGAGACTTCTGAGGCAGGATGAAGAGGTGTTGTTCACTTGAAGAAGTAATCTTTTGTTTCCTGTATGTTTAAAAGTGTGTGCTTTACCTGCTCACGGTCAGACTATTCCTCTGTCACAGACGGACTTTGGACTGTTTTCCTTCTACTGGCAACAAGAATAAACCTCACAATTTGTATAAACCCAGCCTTTTTGTTTATTCAAAGCAGCAAGCAGCCCAGACTTTAGACTCTGGGCGTGTTCTTCGGGGCTTTGCTCATGTCAGCTGCACAGAGTGACACAGGAAGACACAGGGCAGCGTTCAGCGGCGACAGAATGGAGATCAACAGCAGAGGCTTTCAGCAGACACCCTTCTACAAACAGCATCTGTGTCTGGACGCCTTAAGGACCCGTCCCGAGAACAGACACAGCCGTTATCTGTTCAAGTATGTCCCTCCGTTTCCCCGACCAGAGTGTCACGTGACCCACCTGAGCCACTGCACCGATCTCCAGGGTCTACGGGGCATCAGGAGGGATGGGGGGTTCAGGGAGCCATATGAAGATGAACTAAATGTGGTTTGGTGGAGTCTGACGGTAACTCCTGACGATCTGAGAGATGCTGAGGCCAGGACCATGACGATAGTCCACCCAGACGGGACCGAGGAGGAGTTTGTACCAAGAAGGAGAGCAGGGATCAGAGCGGGACGGACCGGAGCGGGACGGACCGGAGCGGGACGAAGACAACCAGGAAGCTTCCTCTGGAGGTTTGCCACATCCCCTGCCTTCAGCTCCAGGTCCAGACATGGCTCGCATACCGCTTCACCTTCCCCTGCAGGACGTCCTGGGAGCATACAGCGAGCAGGTAAACAGTCTGTCCCTCAGGTTTTTATTTTAAGTATTTCTTTTGACAAATCCCAGAGGGCTTGTTTCCACCAGAGCAGTACAGGGTGGATCAGAAGTGTGTGATAAAAGTGAACCATACTGTCCCATGTTTGGGACACTGTGGCCTCTAGTTTGGAATTTAAACTACTGTTTCCACTACAAGCGTTTACTATGTGGTCTTTGATTTCCGGGACTTAGGTATTTTGCTGCAATACCTTGTGTGTCCACTGGTGGAATGGGCGGCAGAGAGGATTTTCCACAGTTTTCCAGTGGTCCCTGCTGCCCCGACCCAGGGACATTTACACGACAATGTGGCAAAAACCATTATGCCCTTGATAATCATGCCCTCCCACTTGTTAACTTTGCTTTTGACGTTTGGCACAAGTGCAGCCGTAGGTGTGACGTTGGACCAGGTCCAGATATTGGCTTTAGACACATGCAGCTAAACTCTGTTCTGATGCTCACATAGTTTCAGCCACATTCCTTGCATCACTTACACACAGTCTGATTATTTAACTCTGAATACACAGTTAAACAAAGTCCTGTCTGCAGTTCTGTGAGGGACAGAAGCCCGTGATGAGGGTCTGGAAGACCGTCCTGTTCAAACAGGAAGTGATGTATGCAGTGCTGGTCCACAGCCCGACCAATCAGGAGAGGTTTTCTGAGTTCCCTCTGCTGCGGACGAGCCGGACTCCATCTGTGTGTTCAGAGACGAGCCGGGACCTCAGTTGATCTGGAGACCTCAGGCCATGAGTGAGACTCACAGGTAACAGCTCTGCTCTGCTGTTATTCAGACTTCTCGTTAGTACAGTTCCAGAACTGAGGCTGTGCTGTTGTCGATGTGTGTTTGTCAGATTTGAGCTGAGACTGAACGGAGGAACTTGGACGACAGAGGAAATACAAAGAGGTCCGTTCTACGTCTGGGATCATGTGGCCCTCGCTCTGCACGTGGAGGAACAGGTGCGTGCTACAGGATCCTTCAGCTGACGTCCCATAGAAGAAACACTAAAGACCAACACAGAAAAGTCATGTCTTTACTGTTTTTCTTCAGGTGCTGATGTTCAGTGGCTCTGAGCTGAGGAACAGTCTGCGTTTTTGTGAGAAGGACCACATCACCATCGTCCCGCACTGGAGATTCCAATCGCACGAAGAGGCCCAGGCTAAGGTCAAGGCTCTGTGGAGGTTCCACCAAGGACCAGGTCTGGAGAAGTTCTCAGAGTCGCCCTTCGCTCTGCCTCAGGACACGGCTCTGACTCGGGACACGGCTCTGACTCGGGACACGGCTCTGACTCGGGACACGGCTCTGACTCGGGACACGGCTCTGCCTCAGGACACTGCTCTGACTCGGGACACGGCTCTAACTCGGGACACGGCTCTGACTCGGGACACTGCTCTGCCTCGGGACACTGCTCTGACTCGGGACACTGCTCTGACTCGGGACACTGCTCTGCTTTAGGACACTGCTCTGACTCGGGACACTGCTCTGCTTTAGGACACTGCTCTGACTCGGGACACTGCTCTGACTCGGGACACTGCTCTGACTCGGGACACTGCTCTGACTCGGGACACTGCTCTGCTTTAGGACACTGCTCTGCTTTTAGGACACTGCTCTGACTCGACACTGCTCTGACTCGACACTGCTCTGACTCGGGACACGGCTCTGCTTTAGGACACTGCTCTGACTCGGGACACTGCTCGGACTCAGGACACTGCTCTGACTCGGACACTGCTCTGCTTTAGGACACTGCTCTGACTCGACACTGCTCTGACTCGGGACACGGCTCTGACTCGACACTGCTCTGCTTTAGGACACTGCTCTGACTCGGGACACTGCTCTGACTCGGGACACGGCTCTGACTCGGGACACTGCTCTGACTCGGGACACTGCTCTGACTCGGGACACTGCTCTGACTCAGGACACTGCTCTGCTTTAGGACACTGCTCTGACTCGGGACACGGCTCTGACTCGGGACACTGCTCTGACTCGGGACACGGCTCTGACTCGGGACACTGCTCTGACTCAGGACACTGCTCTGCTTTAGGACACTGCTCTGACTCGGGACACGGCTCTGACTCGGGACACTGCTCTGACTCGGGACACGGCTCTGACTCGGGACACGGCTCTGCCTCAGGACACTGCTCTGACTCGGGACACGGCTCTGACTCGGGACACTGCTCTGACTCGGGACACTGCTCTGACTCGGGACACTGCTCTGACTCGGGACACTGCTCTGACTCGGGACATGGCTCTGCTTTAGGACACTGCTCTGACTCGGGACACTGCTCTGACTCGGGACACTGCTCTGACTCGGGACACGGCTCTGACTCGGGACATGGCTCTGCTTTAGGACACTGCTCTGACTCGACACTGCTCTGACTCGACACGGCTCTGACTTGGGACACGGCTCTGACTCGGGACACGGCTCTGACTCGACACTGCTCTGACTCGACACGGCTCTAACTCGGGACACGGCTCTGACTCGGGACACTGCTCTGCCTCGGGACACTGCTCTGACTCGGGACACTGCTCTGACTCGACACTGCTCTGACTCGGGACACTGCTCTGCTTTAGGACACTGCTCTGACTCGACACTGCTCTGCTTTAGGACACTGCTCTGACTCGACACTGCTCTGACTCGGGACACTGCTCTGACTCGACACTGCTCTGACTCGACACTGCTCTGACTCAGGACACTGCTCTGACTCGGGACACTGCTCTGCTTTAGGACACTGCTCTGCTTTTAGGACACTGCTCTGACTCGGGACACTGCTCTGACTCGGGACACTGCTCTGACTCGGGACACGGCTCTGCTTTAGGACACTGCTCTGACTCGGGACACTGCTCGGACTCAGGACACTGCTCTGACTCGGGACACTGCTCTGCTTTAGGACACTGCTCTGACTCGACACTGCTCTGACTCGGGACACGGCTCTGACTCGACACTGCTCTGCTTTAGGACACTGCTCTGACTCGACACTGCTCTGACTCGACACTGCTCTGCTTTAGGACACTGCTCTGACTCGGGACACTGCTCTGACTCGGGACACGGCTCTGACTCGGGACACTGCTCTGCTTTAGGACACTGCTCTGACTCGGGACACTGCTCTGACTCGGGACACTGCTCTGACTCAGGACACTGCTCTGCTTTAGGACACTGCTCTGACTCGGGACACGGCTCTGACTCGGGACACTGCTCTGACTCGGGACACGGCTCTGACTCGACACTGCTCTGACTCAGGACACTGCTCTGCTTTAGGACACTGCTCTGACTCGGGACACGGCTCTGACTCGGGACACTGCTCTGACTCGACACGGCTCTGACTCGACACGGCTCTGCCTCAGGACACTGCTCTGACTCGGGACACGGCTCTGACTCGGGACACTGCTCTGACTCGGGACACTGCTCTGACTCGGGACATGGCTCTGCTTTAGGACACTGCTCTGACTCGGGACACTGCTCTGACTCGACACTGCTCTGACTCGGGACATGGCTCTGCTTTAGGACACTGCTCTGACTCGGGACACTGCTCTGACTCGGGACACGGCTCTGACTCGGGACACTGCTCTGACTCGGGACACTGCTCTGCTTTAGGACACTGCTCTGACTCGGGACACGGCTCGGACTCAGGCAGAGATGGAGTACTCCTGTCCTGGACTTTAGTTTGGAAAATTGTATTGATCCTGAGCTAAATGTTTGTTATAATTATCAAATGTTAAATATTATAGTGAAAGTCAGTTAAATCATTCATTGATTCATTCATTTTCTACCGCTTTGTCCCGTTAGGGGTCGCGGGTGACTGGAGCCTATCCCAGCAGCTTAGGGCCTGAGGCGGGGTTCACCCTGGACAGTGGCCAGTTAGTCGCAGGGCCGACATATAGAGACAGACAGTGACAGACAACCATCACTCTCACATTCATTCACTCGGGACACTTTAGAGTTGCAGATTAACCTGTACATGTCTTTGGACAGTGGGAGGAGCCGGAGTACCTGGAGAGAACCCACGGTAACACGCGGAGGACATACAGACTCCTCAAAGAAAGACCGGAGACGACTGAGAATATTTGAGTCGGCCAGGTTTTGAACTCACGACCTTGCTGTGAGGCAGGAGTGCTAACCACTCTGCCACGTGCACCCCTTAAAAAAAAAAAAAAAAAAAGTCAGTTAAATCATCTGGATTTTCTATTCGACATTTTAATAGAAGCCTTTGAACACATTATTATAAAATAAAAGATTATGTAATATATATTGTATCATTAAATAATACCATTAAAATATAAATTCCACGCAACAGCTTTAAGTGAAGGACACAGATCAAAAAGAGGATAACTTAAACCAAGTGTTGACTTCTACAGGATGAATCTACAGGACAGCACAGTTGTAGATGATGTCATGGAGAGCATTATAATAGAATTTCATTTGAACTTGTGCACATATAGGACCCCTGGATCATGTGTGAAACAATTTACAAATATTTTTGTATTTTAAGAAAAGATAACGATTTTCTAATACATTTTTTATATTTTATTTTTTATTCTGATGTCTTAATCTACAGAAAAAACAGATGATATTTGGAAATAAAACAGAAATTAAAATAACGTTAAAAATCTAATGTTAAAATTGAAAGGGTCTGGAACTCTTTGGGGTCGGGATTGATCATAAATTAAATTGTAAATTATGTAAATTATGTCAAAGAGTAAATATCAAAATCAACAACATTCTTAAATAAAGCAAGAGATGTGTTAAATCATAACGTCTTGTATTTATTGCTCACTTCGTTTATCCGGGGCAGCAGTCTAAACAGAGACGCTCAGACCCCTCTCCCCAGACACCTCCAGCTCTTCCGGGGATACCGAGGCGTTCCCAGGCCAGTCGAGAGACATGGCCTGCTCCACCTGTCTCTAGGAGCGCCCCACCACCCTGCGCCTGTATCTGGGATTAAAAGCTTTGTCTGCGGAGGTGGGAGTTCTCTCTGTTGGGACCCTCAGCTTCACAGAAGTTTCCTCAGTGAGGCCCTGTCGAGTGACGTCCACGGTGCTTGTTTTAATTCTTTTCATAAAGGGCTTCTGCTTGTTGCTCACTTATACTTCCTTATTTAACTGACTGTGGAACCTTCAAAAGCACAATACACTCAATTGTTTTACAGCAAAAACAAACCATACAAATTATAAATCAGGGCAGAATACTTGTTCATACAAACCAACTGCCCTTAAAGTCAAAGATCTTGAAATTCAGAGATTTGTTATAGAGTTATGCAACTTCTGTTTAAAGCAAAAACTAAAAAATCTTTTCAGTCCCTAAAAATAAATATGATTTGAGAGATACGTGTAAATTTACTTTGCCGATATTTATTACCAAATAAAAAGGAAATCAGGAGCTGTGTTGGTATTACAGAAGTTCAATTGTGAAACAATGCCAATTTAAATGTTAACACACGTGGTTCCTTTTTCAGTTTCCACAAGTTCTTTACACTTCTCTAAAAGATCATCTTTGAATGTTAAGGTCGTAAATGAAAAAAATCTTTTCTTTTCACAACAATATGTATTGTATCTCATTTTATTTTTTTTAAGTGCAGCTCAAAGTCCGATAAGGATAAGGTGAGGGTTACTCACTGTCCAAGAACTCAGCTTTGGTCCAGGAACAGACGTAGAGCCTCTCTGATCACTTCTGACCAAAACAAGGGCAAATACCTGGTTTAGTCCAGGTTTAGTCCTGTGTGGCTCCCCCTGGTGGACAGTTTTAAACAAAGACAGGGGCTGGTCACGTGACTCCTGCTAAATTTAACAGTAACTCTCTTCACAAACACAACAGCAGCCTGCAGCATGGAGGTAAACTCTGCAAGACCGCTTTAAGAGCAAGTTAGACCAGGGCTTAGACCAGGTTTTAGTTCAGTCCTACCTCGGGTTTAGACATGTACTTGACTTAGAACTGGTTTTCATTCTGGTTTAATCTGGCTTTAGACCAAAGTTTAGCCTGGGTTCAGTTCTGGGGTTAATCTTGATTCTAGACCTGGTTAAGAGCTGAATGGCATCTTGGTTTTAGTCTAGACTAGTCTAGGTCTAGTCTTCATTTAGCCTTGTTTAGTCTGGTGTAATCCGGGTGGTTTGGTCCTGATTTGAACATTTAAACCTGGAACAGATAGGACTTTAAAAATGTTTTTTATTGCATGACGTTTTATTGATAAGAACTTTTGAGAGCTTGATCTAGAAGATTTTAATGGGTTTAGAACCAAGACCAGATCCAGAACCAGGCCTAGGACTAGGACCAGGGATGGGACCTAAGATCCAGACTGTGGTTCACTCCAGGACTTTGTTAACCCGGGACAGGACTGAGGGGAATGTGAGGCTGGATAAGAGTGTACTGAGTGGATTATGTTTAGAATGTCAGCTATGTTTCTGTCGACAGCTGGGACTCAACAGGAACTAAACCTGGTCTAAACCAGGAGTCGGACCAGATCTGGGACTTCCTGGTTCAGACCTGACTCAGACCTGGTTCAGGCCTGGTTTAGACCAGGTTCAGACCTGGTTCGGGCCTGGTTTAGACCAGGTTCAGGCCTGGTTTAGACCAGGTTCAGGCCTGGTTTAGACCAGGTTAAAGGACTAAACCAACACTGAAACTGAAACTATTGAACTGTGTTAGTGTTGTTTTAAACGGTGTCAGGATCAGTTACTTTTAGACAAACTGAGACCTAACCACATCCGTTACAACTGAACCAAACTGACAGGAAGTGCTTTAACAGCCACTTCCTGTCAACATTAAATACACAAGTCTGAATTAGGACTAAACCAGGACCTGAACCTGGATCAAGATTAAGGGAAATGTAGTGATAATGTGTTGAATGCGAATCCTGTTCAGACCTGCTTTAGACCTGCACTTAAACCGGGAAGTCCGGGTCAGTCCTGGTTTAGTCCTGGTTTAGTCCTGGTTTAGTCCTGGTTTAGACATGGTTCAGACATGGTTCAGACATGGTTCAGACATGGTTCAGACATGGTTTAGACATGGTTTAGACCTGGTTTAGACCTGGTCTTTTTTCAGAAAGAGGCTAAAGATCAAGGGTCTGTAAATGATGTCAAAGGAACATTTAAAGAATCAGTTGCTGCTCCCCACAATGTAAGTACAAATCCAACTAAAACCTGTTCAAGTCCAAATAAAACCTGTTCAAATCCATCCCTGTTTTTTTTATTTTAAGGAGAAGCCAGTGAGAAGAAGACCTCCTCGTTCTCTGCTGATCCCAAAGAACACCTCAGACCAAGACCAGGTCCTTACTTTGTTACATAGTGACATAGATAAGTAACACAATAGGTCTGGGTTTAATCTTGGTTCAGAACTTGTTTGGCTCTGGTTTTATAGACCGCGGTCTGACCCCGGTCTTCCTGTAGTCCTCAGGTGTGACGTCCCCAGTGAAATCCAAGAGGAACTCAGCCCTGATTGAGAAGCTGCAGGTGAGTGCCCTCTGCTGGACACTTCCCACAACTGCACCCTTTTACTCAGAAACAAAACCAGAACTAAGCCTCTCTCATGAAACCTCAAACGGTTCTTGAGTGGGCGAAATACAACGATATACCTCCGTCCACCAGAGGGCAGGCTCCAGAAGCGGAAATATAAGGAGAAACCCAATGGTGACTTTACGGGTGTAAAAATCATGTTTATATCCTGGTACAAAAGATGGCTCCGGTCTCCAGAGCTAAGTTTTTACTACGTGACAACTCTGCTATCTGAAAACTATTTTATTCTGAAGTAAAAGTGGAAAAGCCCAGATGTAACCACCATTTTATTGCGCTTTCATAACCACAGTATCAGTGAGGAGGAGTTTGACCTCTGACCCTCGATAAGGCTACTGTAGTTTGAGTTTTCTTTCTTCGTTTCAGGCGAACCTTGCTTTGTCGCCTCGGCTTTATCTCCATCTCTAAAGAATCCTGGCTTCTTCAGAGTCCTAACTCCCGCCTTCACCGCCCTCTCCTGGCTCCGCCCCTTCGCCGCTGACAGAGGAAGGGCCCGTCTCGTTTGAAGCTCCTCTCACAGGGAACGACTGCTCCGTCCTCACAGGCTTCAACAAGGTTCAGCTGCAGAAGTTTATCAATCAGCAACGCCTAACTGTCACTAACTGCTGAAAGATGGATTTGAACAGGTTTTAGATGGGTTTAAACAGGTTTTACATGGGTTTAAACAGGTTTTAGGTGGATTTGAACAGGTTTTAGATGGGTTTAAACATGTTTTAGGTGTATTTGAACAGGTTTTACGTGGATTTGAACAGGTTTTAGGTGGATTTGAACAGGTTTTAGGTGGGTTTAAACAGGTTTTAGGTGGGTTTAAACAGGTTTTAGGTGGGTTTAAACAGGTTTTAGGTGTGTTTGAACAGGTTTTAGGTGGATTTGAACAGGTTTTAGGTGGGTTTAAACAGGTTTTAGGTGGGTTTAAACAGGTTTTAGGTGGGTTTAAACAGGTTTTAGTTGGATTTGAACAGGTTTTACATGGGTTTAAACAGGTTTTACATGGGTTTAAACAGGTTTTACATGGGTTTAAACATGTTTTACATGGGTTTAAACATGTTTTAGGTGGGTTTGAACAGGTTTTGGTGGGTTTGAACAGGTTTTTGGTGGGTTTGAACAGGTTTTAGTTGGGTTTGAACAGGTTTTAGTTGGGTTTAAACAGGTTTTTGGTGGGTTTAAACAGGTTTAGGTGTGTTTGAACAGGTTTTAGATGGGTTTAAACAGGTTTTAGATGGGTTTAAACAGGTTTTAGATGGGTTTAAACAGGTTTTAGATGGGTTTAAACAGGTTTTACATGGGTTTAAACAGGTTTTAGATGTATTTGAACAGGTTTTACATGGGTTTAAACAGGTTTTAGATGTATTTGAACAGGTTTTAGGTGGATTTGAACAGGTTTTTGGTGGGTTTGAACAGGTTTTTGGTGGGTTTAAACAGGTTTAGGTGTGTTTGAACAGGTTTTAGGTGTGTTTGAACAGGTTTTAGATGGGTTTAAACAGGTTTTAGGTGTGTTTGAACAGGTTTTAGATGGGTTTGAACAGGTTTTAGATGGGTTTAAACAGGTTTTAGATGGGTTTAAACAGGTTTTAGGTGTGTTTGAACAGGTTTCAGGTGGGTTTAAACAGGTTTCAGATGGGTTTAAACAGGTTTCAGGTGGGTTTAAACAGGTTTCAGGTGGGTTTAAACAGGTTTCAGATGGGTTTAAACAGGTTTTAGGTGTGTTTGAACAGGTTTTAGGTGGATTTGAACAGGTTTTAGGTGGGTTTAAACAGGTTTTAGGTGGGTTTAAACAGGTTTTAGGTGGGTTTAAATAGGTTTTAGTTGGATTTGAACAGGTTTTACATGGGTTTAAACAGGTTTTACATGGGTTTAAACAGGTTTTACATGGGTTTAAACAGGTTTTACATGGGTTTAAACATGTTTTACATGGGTTTAAACATGTTTTAGGTGGGTTTGAACAGGTTTTTGGTGGGTTTGAACAGGTTTTTGGTGGGTTTGAACAGGTTTTAGTTGGGTTTGAACAGGTTTTAGTTGGGTTTAAACAGGTTTTTGGTGGGTTTAAACAGGTTTAGGTGTGTTTGAACAGGTTTTAGATGGGTTTAAACAGGTTTTAGATGGGTTTAAACAGGTTTTAGATGGGTTTAAACAGGTTTTACATGGGTTTAAACAGGTTTTACATGGGTTTAAACAGGTTTTAGATGTATTTGAACAGGTTTTACATGGGTTTAAACAGGTTTTAGATGTATTTGAACAGGTTTTAGGTGGATTTGAACAGGTTTTTGGTGGGTTTGAACAGGTTTTTGGTGGGTTTAAACAGGTTTAGATGGGTTTGAACAGGTTTTAGATGGGTTTAAACAGGTTTTAGATGGGTTTAAACAGGTTTTAGGTGTGTTTGAACAGGTTTCAGGTGGGTTTAAACAGGTTTCAGATGGGTTTAAACAGGTTTCAGGTGGGTTTAAACAGGTTTCAGGTGGGTTTAAACAGGTTTCAGATGGGTTTAAACAGGTTTTAGGTGTATTTGAACAGGTTTTAGGTGGATTACAGCCTTATGAAACTCTGTGGAAACATTTACTAAATACTTTTTGTGTCGTCTGCAGAACAGAACACGGCACTCGATTGGACGCCGGCCCCATCTCGACGCCACAGGAAGTCCACGGGAAGCGAACAGGAAGTGACCACAGAGGGGAGGGCTCGCCTCGCTTCCCTGAGCCAATCAGAGGAAAGAACTTTGACTGGAGAAGAAGGTTTAAATAACAGAGCTGAAATAAAAGACGAAATGCAGACGGGACACTCTGACGAACAAGACAAAACTAAAAGAGACAGCGGAGCAGAACGACAAACAGAAGAAGAGAAGACTGAGGTGGGGCCACACAGGGTTTTAGGTGGATTTAAACGTGTGTGTTGGTTGGATTTGAACAGGTCTGAGCTGGGTTTGTCTTGGTTTCCTCAGGTCTTTCGTCAGACTTCAGTCAGATAAGGCCTGGTGACCTGTTAGCCTGTCCCTGTGGATGTGGGAGGAGACCCGAGCAGCAGCACCCTGTTACATAGTGATGTCACAGTGTCACAGACCGGACCTCACAGTGGAGTGACTTTCATTGTGAAGTCTGTTGCCTTGGAAACTGCTTTTATTTGCACAATATTCAACTCAACAAAATAAAAAAATCTGCTTATTTTTATAAACTAGGTGAGGTCTTCTTTTTTTAAACCAGGTCTAAACCAGGTCTAAACCAGGTCTAAACCAGGACTGAACCAGGACTGAACCAGGTCTAAACCAGGACTGAACCAGGACTGAACCAGGACTGAACCAGGTCTAAACCAGGACTGAACCAGGACTGAACCAGGTCTAAACCAGGACTGAACCAGGTCTAAACCAGGACTAAACCAGGTCTAAACCAGGACTGAACCAGGTCTAAACTAGGACTGAAACAGGTCTAAAACAGGTCTAAACCAGGACTGAACCAAGACTGAACCAGGTCTGAACCAGGTCTAAACCAGGACTAAATCAGGTCCCATTGCCAGGTTGACAGTGTTATCTGAGTAGACCAGATCTGGTGCCAGGGAGGATTAAACCTTGTTAGACCAAAAGGGACCGGGACCAGGGCCAAGACCGGGACCTGGGATCTCTACAGCTCAGGTCAAGTCCGGTCTCCAGATCTTTTTCTCCTCTGTGTGTATCAGCTATATGGTCCTGAAAACCAACAAGACCCAAGAGCTTTAGGGACCGAGACTAGGACCTGAGACCAGGGACAGACCGGGGACTGAGACCGAGGACTGAGACCGAGGACTGAGACCGAGGACTGAGACCGAGGACTGAGACCAGGGTCTGAGACCAGGATCTGAGACCGAGGACTGAGACCAGGGTCTGAGACCGAGGACTGAGACCAGGAGTCTGAGACCGAGGACTGAGACCAGGGTCTGAGACCGAGGACTGAGACCAGGGACTGAGACCAGGGTCTGAGACCAGGGACTGAGACCAGGGACTGAGACCAGGGACTGAGACCCAGGACTGAGACCAGGGTCTGAGACCAGGACTGAGACCAGGGACTGAGACCAGGGACTGAGACCAGGGTCTGAGACCAGGGACTGAGACCAGGGACTGAGACCAGGGACTGAGACCGAGGACTGAGACCAGGGTCTGAGACCAGGGACTGAGACCAGGGACTGAGACCAGGGACTGAGACCAGGACCAGGTCTTTGAGCGAGAGACAAATGTTTGAGAAACCTTTTAACCCAGTCCGAGCAGAACAACATTCCCAGGTGAGTGGCCAGGTGAGGCTGGGGGCACTAAATGAACAGAGGTTGAAAGTGTTACAGGAGGAGTCTGTGAACGAGGAGGAGCTGAGGACCGAGGCGCTCGGAATAAACGACTTATCCCTGATTAAACCTGCTCCCGCTCCGATCTAATTAAGGCCGTGCTTTTATTTTGAAGAGTCACGAAGAGCTCTGCTTCTCCCATCGTCCGTTTGAACTCGTTCTATTCTTCTTTCTTTCTTTTGAAAGAAGCCAGTGTAAAATCCTTCGTCAGCTGCACAGATCATGTGCATGTATCATATAGTGTTCTCTTTGTTTTTCATAAATAACAGCGGCATTATGTATTTAAACTGGCATTTAAAGGGTTAAAACCTGAGGTTCTTTTTTAAGTTTTGAGCAGAGCTAAAGTGGCTTATGCAGAAAAGAGCAGATAGAATATTGATTTGTGATGGTTATCTGGACGGTCCACTGAGGGTTTTGACAGCACTGAGGCAGAGCAAAGGGCAAAAACCTTCTTTAAAGCCACAGTGTGTAACCTTGAGCCAGTAGGGGCGCAGTTCTCTGACTCTCTGTGTCGTTGTCCAAACCGGCAACGCGAAACTCTGCAAAGGACCAGTGTGTCTCTGTTCGAGCCTAAAGCCTGTCACTCACAGTTCTATCCCGTTAAGGCTTCTATCCAGCTGAGATACAATCATTACAAGAATAAATATTTATTACTTTTTGTTCTGACTCAAGTCAAAAGTATATTTGTCTCTGTTTCGTTTAATTTCACAAAGTCCAGCAGTTTTAACCCAATTTATGAGTCAGGTTTAGACCTGGTTAGTCCTGGTTAGTCCTGCTTAGACCTGGTTGTCTTGTTATATAACCCGTGATGCCTTCAGGGCCCTCTGTTCTGGTGTTAAACCCTGAGCTCATTAGCGCAGGTTTATTTTTGCCGCTTCCTTGACTCCGATGTGAGAAGTAAAAACGTAAGGGCTGCTTCTCTTCACAGACGTCCATCTGGAGCACGGACAAAAACAATACATTTAACGGACGACCAACGGCAAAAAAAAACTACAAAAATAACTGGGAACTAACGGAAGAAAACACCGGTGCGTTTACTTTTTGCAAAAAACTCGAGGACTAACTGGCAAAGCTTTGGAAAACCCCATTAAGACCGGGACACCTCAACTTATCCAACACGAAACTAACCACGGATCAATTAAAACAATGTCAAACCATTGAAAAGTGAAGCTACGTAAAAATAAAAACCAAAAACTCATTTTGAGTCCACATCCAAGAAATACTGGAACAAGAGGAAAACTGGGAAATCGATAATGTTTTGGAGGAAAACTGGAGATTAGCTTAAAAACGGACATTTGGCAAAACTTCAAAGACTATTGGTTAAAACTGGTAAACAATGACTTGTAAAGTCCAGGAAATCCACCACAGGACGCACTGAAGCACACCTGAGCGAAACCTTCAGGAAACGGAGTCCAGATAAAAAACTACACAACTCTTAAGGATATCTGCTTTATATTCACCCCAACCATCTGGAAATTGACCAAAAGACTGCATGTGACCTGGAAATAAAAACTAAATATCCAGGAAACTTCTTTTTCCACAAAAACAATTAGAATTAGCACAAAACGGCCGTAAAGCTATGAATCAGACATAGTCTTTATTAAATTCACATTCAAACTGCTTATTCACTCAAATAACTATGTGGCAATCACATTTAAACCAGAAATATTAATGTGAACGTAATAAAGAACTCGTCAAAAATACAAACGTACACCACCATGTCTGACTGTAAAATCACAAGGAAACATTAGAAAACTACGTTCAAAGCTGTAAAATTAGCTCAAAGTCATACAGAAAAACTGCCACCTAGCTAACAGAGCACTACACAGAAGCAGTAGAAACATAAAACTGTTAAACAGAACTGGGATATGTAATTGTAAACTGAAAATTATCTTCATAAGAACTGCTAATTGAAAAGTCTAAGAGTGCTAACACAAAATCAAAAGACATTGTAGTCTCTGGAACATTAAGTTTAAAGCTGCAAATTTACAAAAAAATGAATCTACAGCCTTAAACTTAAACTCTAAAACTATAATTCCCGTAATGCTATTGTCAAACTCCCAACAAACCATCACAAAATCCAAAGAAAGTCCCTGAAAAAAGCGTTGACTCGAGCTAATACTCACCAGGAAGCTAACGCTAGGAGCTAACGGTCAACAATGGACGAAAAGTGACTTCTTTGTCGTAAAGAACTGTGCCGCTGGTGTTTGGGGCCGTTCGTCCGAGCTTTTGTGATGGGGAACCAGGGCTCGAGCATCGAAGACATCCTGGCGGAGGACATGCACCACTGGTACAACAAGTTCATGAAGGAGAGTCCGTCCGGCCTCATCAAGCTTTTCGAGCTCAAGGCCATCCTCGGACTCAAAGGAATGAACGAGACCGCCAACAGCTACGTGGACCAGGTCTTCTTCACCTTCGACATGGACGGGGTCAGTCCCGAGTCCTGGTCCAGACCTGGTTTAGACCAGGTTTAGTCCTGGTTTAGACCTGGTTTAGTCCTGGATTAATCCTGGTTTAGACCTGCTTTAGACCTGGTTTAGTCCTGGATTAGTCCTGGTTTAGACCTGCTTTAGTCCTGGTTTAGTCCTGGTTTAGTCCTGGTTTAGTCCTGGTTTAGACCTGGTTTAGTCCTGGTTTAGTCCTGGTTTAGACCTGCTTTAGTCCTGGATTAGTCCTGGTTTAGACCTGCTTTAGTCCTGGTTTAGTCCTGGTTTAGACCTGCTTTAGACCTGCTTTAGTCCTGCTTTAGTCCTGGTTTAGTCCTGGTTTAGTCCTGGTTTAGACCTGGTTTAGACCTGGTTTAGACCTGGTTTAGACCTGGTTGAGTCCTGTTGAGGATTAGGGCTGTATTTGAAAGAAACTCCTAATGTAGGATATAGTGCACGGGCCTACTGACCTGCTAAATAAGAGGAAGGAAACCTGTAGGTCACCTGGGGGTCCAATCCAAATTCTGTCTAAATTTTACCGTCTAAGACCAGAGGAGAGGCATTTTTGCAGGTGTGTGTCTCTAAACCCTAGACCCGGTTTAGTCCTGATTTAGTCCTGGTTTAGTTCTGGTTTAGACCTGGTTTAGTCCTGGTTTAGAACTGGTTTAGACCTGTTTTAGTCCTGGTTTAGTCCTGGTTTAGACCTGGTCCAGACCCGGTTTAGACCCGTTTTAGTCCTGGTTTAGTTCTGGTTTAGACCTGGTTTAGTCCTGGTTTAGAACTGGTTTAGACCTGTTTTAGTCCTGGTTTAGACCTGGTTTAGACCTGGTTGAGTCCTGTTGAGGATTAGGGCTGTATTTGAAAGAAACTCCTAATGTAGGATATAGTGCACGGGCCTACTGACCTGCTAAATAAGAGGAAGGAAACCTGTAGGTCACCTGGGGGTCCAATCCAAATTCTGTCTAAATTTTACCGTCTGAGACCAGAGGAGAGGCATTTTTGCAGGTGTGTGTCTCTAAACCCTAGCCCCTGGTTCAGACCCGGTTTAACCCGGTCCAGACCCGGTTCAGACCCGGTTTAGTCGCGGTTTAGGTCATCCATAGTAGAGTCTTGGGGGCATTAAAGTGCTGTTAGTTAAGTGCTTAAAAGAAATGATCAAATCAATGAATAAATTAGGAGTTAGTAAAAAACATTAAAATAAAACCATGTTATTAATCACACATTTAGTCAACAATTGTCCAAGACTTGATCCATGGATTCCCCGTTAATGTGCTGTTCCTGGTTTAGTCCTGGTTTAGACCTGGTCTAGACCCGGTCCAGTCCCGGTTCAGACCTGATTCAGTCCTGGTCCAGTCCTGTAGGCCTGTGTCTGGGTGTAGGCCTGTGTCTGGGTGTAGGCCTGTGTCTGGGTGTAGGCCTGTGTCCGTGTGCAAGCTGTTTTACAATGAAGTAGAATTAGTGGATGTCTTCTCCATAGAGCCAGGTCCCACTGACATCACTGAGACATGTCCCAGGTAAGTGCGTTTAGCTTTAGTAGTAAGTGCCAACAGAAAAAGTGCTCCATGCAATAATTAGACATTAAAATGATAATTAAACAACATTACACAATTATAATTC